>NW_023610269.1:0-12073 GCF_013339725.1 Rhipicephalus microplus
TTTATAACATTCATGCTTTTAAACATTTGTTTTTAAATACTTTATATGGGGTACGAAGGTCAACTTGTTATCCAAGATTAAGCCTAAGAATTTATGCTCGGCTTTGACGGACAGTTGTTGCCCGTTCAGGAATGTCGGGTTCCGAGTGCATGCCTCTCTTTCGAGAGAACAAGACACACATGCTTTTTTGTGGGTTAAGTCGAAATCCGTTTCATCTGCCCATTTGGAGACCTTATTTAAACCCAGCTGAACCTGCTGCTCACACATGGCCAAGTTGCATGACTTGAAGCCAAGCTGAACGTCGTCGCCATATGTACAATAGAACATATTGCGGGAATGGACTAGTGCAAAGAATTCATTTAATAATAAAAAGAGTGCAACTAAGCACACCACCTTGTGGCAGCCTGTTTCCTGGACAAATGTTTGGGAGAGCACACTGCCCAGACGGACACGAAATGTCCGGTTTGACAGGTAACTTTCGATTATATGAAACATTCTTCCGCGCACACCAAGGTGGGACAGGTCTCTTAGAATTCCGTAACGCCATGTAGTATCATAAGCCTTTTCGATATCGAGGAACACAGAGAGAAAATATTGTTTATGGACGAACGCGTCTCTGATCTGTGCCTCGATACGAACAAGGTGGTCTGTGGTGTATCTACTTTCTCGAAACCCGCACTGAAGTGGGTCGAGCAAATTATTTGTTTCAAGAAAATGTACAAGTCGGCAGTTTATCATTTTTTCGAAGACATTGCACAAGCAGCTTGTAAGTGCTATAGGCCTATTACACGAGGGTAAGGAAGGGTCCTTGCCCTCTTTCTAAATGGGAATAACAATAGCCTCTTTCCAGGAGGTAGGAATAGTGCGAGAAGACCAAATAGCATTGTACAAAGTAAGGTTTTTCGGGTTTCGTTTGGTAGGTTTTTTAACATTTCATACATCACACGGTCAGAACCTGGGGCAGAAGTACTGCAGGAGTTTAGGGATATTAGGAGCTCAGCTAGATTGAAAGCTTGGTTATATGCCTCGTATCTAGTGGATTTGTGTTCGAGTTTCAGCTTTTCTATTCTTGTTCTGTATTTTTGGAAAGTGTCAGTATAGTGGGACGAGCTGGATACCTGTTCGAAGTGTGCACCGAGGAAGTTTGCCTGATCTTTCAAGGTATCACCCTGAGTGTTTACGAGTGGAAGTGTGTGTACTTGTTTTCCTGCTATCCTACCGACAAATGTTTCAGACTTTAGCCTCCTGTATGTATGAATTAACCCCTAATAAAAACTTCTGCCAGCTTTCTCTTCTGGCCTGCCGACGCGTTCTCCTGCCTTGAGACTTTATTTTCTTGAAGGTTTCAAGATTTTCGGCTGTCGGTGCGTTCCGAAGATGCCTCCAAGCTCTGTTTTGCTGTTTGCGCGCGTTTCGGCATTCAGAGTTCCACCATGGCACACGTCGTTTTCCAGGGTGTCCATTTGTTTGTGGGATGCATTTTGTTGCAGCATCAATCAAAAACGCTGTGAAGTAGTTCACAGCAACATCAATGTTCAAAGTACAGATGTCATTCCAACCTAGACAAGCGATAGTATGAAACTGTTCCCAGTCGGCTCTGTTTATGAGCCACTTGGGAACATGTGGTGGACATTCAGTTACTGTCGTTGTGCTCAAAACTACGGGGTAGTGGTCACTTCCGTACAGATTACTGACGACTTTCCACTGGAGTAGAGGCACAAGAGATGAAGATACTATGCTCAGGTCTATGGAGGAGTAGGTGTTATTAGCGAGGTTATAATAGGTTGGTTCTTTTCGATTTAGAAGACACGCGCTCGACGAGATAAGGAACTGTTCGATCAGTCAACCTCAGGCGTCATACCGAGAGTCACCCCATAGCCTGCTATGCGCATTAAAGTCTCCAAGGAGAACATAAGGCTCCGGAAGTTCATCAATTAGAGAGCGTAAATCGCCTTTTTGTAGCTTATAGCTAGAGGAATGTACTAGTGCAGATTGTGATCAGTTTATCAAAAGAACCGCTCGAACAGCCACTGCCCTCAAGGGTGTTTGGAGTTGTGTGTGCATGCTATTCCTCGATTCACTATGAGGCAACACCTCCGGATGATGTCATAGCATCAACCCGGTCTTTTCGGAAAATAACGTATTTACGAAGAAAATTTGCGTGTTTTAAATTAAGGTGTGTTTCCTGTACACACAGCACTTTTGGCGAGTGTTATGTAAGAGTCTTGGATGTCGTCAAGGTTTCTGAGAAGGCCCCTGACGTTCCATTGTATAATTTGAGTGTTCATGGGGAATGTGAATAGTGCTGTGTGTACGACAAGCGAGTGGCTGTTTAGACGGGAGTAGTTTGAGTTCACTTAACAGGGCCATCTCACCAGGCTCTGTTATTTGCTTTTTGTTTTCTTGGCGCGCTCCAAGGAGCCACGCCGCTCTTTCGGCACCAAGGGTGCCGACGTATCCATTGCCTCCTCGGAGGCACTGGATGACGCACATGCGGGCTGTTAGTTCGGATTTTGAGCCTGCGCGCCTGTGAGGGGAGGCCTGAGACCCGAAGTTTCCGGTCTCCGGTTTCTGTTTGGGAGTAGGCGTGTAGCCTGGGCTACAGCCGCCTTGGGGCAGGTGCCACAACCGCCGGCTCGGTATGCGCGGGCCGAAGGGTGGCGAGGGCTGGTGCGGCGGTGCCCCTGACGCGCCGCATCAGCGTATGAAGGTCCATAGAATGGAGCGACTCTTCGCCGTGCTTCCTTAAACGTAATGTTCTCCTTCACCTTCAATGTAATTATTTCTTTTCTTTTTTCCAGATGTGCAGGAGCGTGAATATGCGGCATGGTTTCCTTCGCAGTTTACACAGTGTGGCGGTTGTTTGCAGTTCTCAGACACGTGGCCTAGGACTCCACATTGTGCACAAGTCTGGCGACCACGACAGGTTTTAGAGCCATGGCCATACCTCTGGCATTGGAAGCAACGACGAGGGTTTGGTATGTACGGCCTGACAGATGTCTTTGTGTAGCCTGTTTGAATTGATTCCGGTAGTTTACTGGATGCAAATGTAAGTATTAGGTGTTTTGTCGGTGTTTCCTTATTATCTCTTCTGATGATGATTCTCTGTACATTAGTGACATTTCGGCTCTTCCACCCCTCCAAAGTTCAGTCTCAGTCAACGTCAAGTAAGTCCATGTCAGATACCACTCCGCGAGTTGTGTTCATTGATCTATGTGGTGTTACGGTTATTGGTATGCCACCGAAAATCTGAGAGGACGGTCTAGCTTTTTAAATTGTTCTTTGTCACGGATTTCGAGGAGAAGGTCTCCACTAGCCATTTTGGTTACCTTGTATCCTGTGCCAAGAGTTTCGGTAAGACATCTAGAAACTAGGAAAGGAGAGACGGTCCTGGCTTGCTTTTCAGTTTTTTCACAGTGAATGACGTGAAATGGGGAAAAGTTTCTGTTGGCTTGTTGAAGAGATTTATGTCGTCAGTGCGTACCCGCTTTAGGCGGTACGATCAGAAAGTAGAGGGAGTGCGCCATGCATGCCAGTCTTATTTTTGTTCAGCAGCGTTGGCAGCCACCCACCACGGAGCCCAACAAGGGGACGCTGCAAGTCTACAGGTGCTGAAAGCTTGCAGACGTCAGCCGTACAACACTGCCATAACCCATGCGCCTAGACCAAGGTAGGCTATTTGCACAGGGTTAACCCTTGCCGCCAGAAAAATTGGAAGTAAACAGAAGAGGATAGAAGACAGGACCGATAGATAGTGAGAGATAAAGACGAAGATGTAGGCAGAGAGAGATAGGAAAAGGCGACTGCCGATTTCCCCTGGGTGGGTCAGCCCAGGGGTGCCGTCTACGTGAAGCCGGGGCCAAAGGGGTGTGTTGCCTCTGCCAGGGGGCCTTAAAGGTCCAATCACCCAGCATTGGCTCAACCCCCAGGATCCCCTTTTCCCCGGACACGGCAAAGCCACGCACGGCTAGGCATGGGAGGGAGTAGATACTCCCCCCGTTTATTAAAGACTGGAATTGAAGTTTTTGAGGACGGTGGTGCGGAGGTATGTACAAATAGCAGACAGTGACAAGTTTGTTTAGAATAACTGCTCGGACAGCCACCGCCTCGAGGGAAGTTTGAAGGGGTAATTGTGTGCATGCTATACCTTGACTTACTATAACCGCTACACCACCGGATGGTAGCATGGCATCATCTCTATCCTTTCGGAAGATTATGTAGTTACGTAAAAAGTTTGTGTTAGTTCGTTTTAAGTGTGTCTCTTGTACACACAGCACTCTTGGATTGTGTTCATGGAGGAGTTCTTGTAAGCTATCGAGGTTTCGAAGAAGGCCTTGGATGTTCCACTGTAATATTTCTGCCTGCATATTTAAACAAGAGAGATGCTGCTGTGTGTACAAAGAGTATCCCGTGTTGGAGTGAGCTCGTTAATTCAGGTGGCAGGACGGTTGTCCGGCCCCGTTATTGGTTTTTTATTTTTCTTGGCGCGCTCCAACGAGGCTCTTTTGGTACCAAGGGTACCGTTGTATCCATTGCCTCCTCAGAGGCACTGGGTGCCCGCACATGCGAGCTGGTGGTTCCGATCTTAGGCCTCGCCTGGTGAGGGGAGGCCTTGAAACCAGAGGACCCTGGAGTCTCCGGCCTCAATTCGCTAGGAGGCGGAGTAGACTGAACTACTGCCGCCTTGGGGGCAGGTGCCACAGCCGTCGGCTCGCTCTGCGCTGGCCGAAGGAATGGCGAGGGCTGGTGCAGCGTTGCCGCCTGACGCGCCGCATCAGCATATGTAGCTCCATCAAATGGCGACACTGATGATGATGATATATGGTGTTTTTTGGCGCAAGGGCCATTTGATGGCCAAAGAGCGCCAGTTCATGAGACAGGAATGTGGACAATGGTTGTGATTAGCGGCTGTATAAGGGCCATAAAATTCCTCGCAGTAAAGCGGGTAAAAACATACAAGTAATAAAATCATGACCATGCCGTGAAAATTGTGTGTGGTGTGAATAGGTGACAAAAGTTGGTGATAATGAAAAACGATGGTGGACATGTATGGCATTAGCACAAGTACCTCACAGGTTAGTACCCTTGCATGCAAGAGCCGTGAGGCAAGTGCTTTCCTGTGTAGCCACCGCAGCAAAAACCTCTCTAGAGAGGTCGTGCTACGGTATGCCCGGGTATATGATATGAAAATTATGAATTTCCTTTAAAAACGCTAATAATGATTTGTGACTAAAAAGCGGTTCCCTACCGACGAACATTGCAGGGTGTAAAGGTATATGTCGTCGGTAGGATAGTGGGAAGTGTTGTCTTCTTAGAGTGTCTAAATGTTTACATTGAATTAAAACGTGAAGAACAGTTAATGTCTCACCACATTTATTACACAATGGTGGATCACCAGAGGACAAAAGATATGTGTGTGTCGTGTATATGTGTCCTATCCTGAGTCTTGTTAGTGTTACCTCTGTTAGACGTGATTTTGATACTGGTGGCCAATGACCAAGGTGTGGCTTGATAACGTGTAGTTTGTTTTGTGTTTGTGCATCCCACTTGCTCTGCCAGTAGTCCCTGAGTTTTCGTTTGAGAGACGGCTTAAGATCAAGGGCCGGGATTGATGTCGGTGTAATGGCGGTGCTTTCGTGGGCGGATGCAGCAAGCTGATCCGCCATCACGTTGCCTTGAATCTCACGGTGCCCTGGCACCCAGCACACAACAACATGTCTGTTGAGTGTGCAGAGGGGTGCATAAAATGGAGTAAAGTGAAACGAGGACAGGTTTTTTTTGTTTTAAGACTGTGCAGAGCCGTTACCCACACTGAGGGAGTCTGTATAAATTACTGCTTTTTGTATTTGTGATTGTTTGATGTGTTTAGCTGCCACAAGTATCGGCGTAAGCTTCCGCTGTGAAGATACTTGTGCCTGGATGTAGAGGGGCCAGCATCCGAAAGGAAGGGCCAACAGCAGCGTAGGACACAGAGGAGTTAGACTTAGAGGCATCTGTAAAAAACTCAGGACGTGTGTATTTGTGTTGAAGTTCCAAGAAGTATGTTCGAATATGGGCAATAGGCGCATGTTTAGTAACTTCTAAAAAAGACACATCGCAATCTATAGTCTGCCACTGCCACGGTGGTCGGGTATGCTACAGGAGCCATTAAACTGTGTTCGAGTGACACTCCAGTGGCCTCAGCTAGACCCTTCAGACGAACTGAGAAGGGCTGCCTCATTGAAGGCCTGTTTTGAAACAGAATGGAGCTCGACAAATCATCAATAGTAGAGTATGAGGGGTGCTCTTGTCTGCTTTCACCTTAAGAAATATACAAAGGACATGTAGGTTCTTTGCAGATGAAGCGACCAATTCATTTGACTCAACGTAGAGGCTTTCTACGGGGCTGGTGCGAAAAGCACCCGTAGAAAGGCGGATGCCCGAATGGGCACGGGATCCAGCATCTTCAAAGCACTTTGAGTCGCTGACTGATAAACAATGGCCCCATAATCTAAGCGGGTGCGATAAGGCTCTATACAGGTTCATGAGGCATTTCCTGTCACTACCCCACGTAGTACGTGACAACACTTTTATAACATTCATGGCTTTTAAACATTTGTTTTTAAATACTTTATGTGGGGTACGAAGGTCAACTTGTTGTCCAAGATTAAGCCTAGGAATTTATGCTCGGCTTGACGGACAGTTGTTGCCCGTTCAGTTGAATGTTCGGGTTCCGAGTTCATGCCTCTCTTTCGAGAGAACAAGACACACGTGCTTTTTTGTGGGTTAAGTCGAAATCCGTTTTCATCTGCCCATTTGGAGATCTTATTTAAACCCAGCTGAACCTGCCGCTCACACATGGCCAAGTTGCATGACTTGAAGCCAAGCTGAACGTCGTCGACATATGTACAATAGACCATATTGCGGGGAATGGACAAGTGCAAAGAATTCATTTTAATAATAAAAAAGTGTGCAACTAAGCACACCAACCTTGTGGCACGCCTGTTCCTGGACAAATATTTGGGAGAGCACACTGCCCAGACGGACACGGAATGTCCGGTTGACAGGTAACTTTCGATTATATGAAACATTCTTCCGCGCACACCAAGGTGGAACAGGTCTCTTAGAATTCCGTAACGCCATGTAGTATCATAGCCTTTTCTATATCGAGGAACACAGAGAGAAAATATTGTTTATGGACGAACGCGTCTCTGATCTGTGCCTCGATACGAACAAGGTGGTCTGCGGTGGATCTACTTTCTCGAAACCCGCCACTGAAATGGGTCGAGCAAATTATTTGTTTCAAGAAAATGTACAAGTCGGCAGTTTATATCATTTTTTCGAAGACTTTGCACAAGCAGCTTGTAAGTGCTATAGGCCTATAACTCGATGGTAAAGAAGGGTCTTTGCCCTCTTTCAAAATGGGAATAATAATAGCCTCTTTCCAGGAGGTAGGGATAGCGCCAGAAGACCAGATTGCATTGTACAAACAAAGTAAGGTTTTTCGTGTTTCGATTGGTAGGTTTTTTAACATTTCATACACCACATGGTCAGAACCTGGGGCAGAAGTACTGCAGGAGTTTAGAGACATTCGCAGCTCAGCTAGACTGAAAGCTTGTTTATATGCCTCGGATCTAGTGCATTTGTGTTCAAGTTTCTGCTTTTCTATTCTTGTTCTGTATTTTTGGAAAGTGTCAGTATAGTGGGATGAGCTGGACACCGTTCGAAGTGTGCACCGAGGAAGTTTGCCTGATCTTCCAAGGTATCACCCCGAGGTGTCCACGAGCGGAAGTGTGTGTACTTGTTTTCCTGCTATCCTACCGACCATGTTCCAGACTTTAGGCCTCCTGTGTGTATGAATTGATCCCTGACAAAAACTTCTGCCAGCTTTCTCTTCTGGCCTGCCGACGCGTTCTCCTGCCTTGAGACTTTATTTTCTTGAAGGTGTCAAGATTTTCGGCTGTCGGTGAGTTCCGAAGCAGCCTCCAAGCTCTGTTTTGCTGTTTGCGCGCGTTTCGGCATTCAGAGTTCCACCATGGCACACCGCCGTTTTCCTGGGTGCCCATTTGTTTGTGGGATGCAATTTGTTGCAGCATCAATCAAAAAAGCTGTGAAGTAGTCGACAGCAACATCAATGCTTAAAGTACATATGTCACTCCAATCTATACGAGCGATGGTATGAAACCGTTCCCAGTCGGCTCTGTTTATGAGCATTTGGGAACACAGGGTGTACACTCAGTTGCTGTAGTTGTGCTCAAAACTACGGGAAAGTGGTCACTTCCGTACAGATTACTGACGACTTTCCACTGGAGTAGAGGCACAAGAGATGGAGACACTATGCTTAGGTCTATGGAGGAGTAGGTGTTATGTGCGAGATTATAATAGGTTGGTTCTTTTCTATTTAGGAGACATGCGTTCGACGAGAGAAGGAATTGTTCAATCAGTCGACCTCGCGCGTCATACCGAGAGTCACCCCATAGCCTGCTATGCGCATTAAAGTCTCCAAGGAGAACGTAAGGTTCCGGAAGTTCATCAATTAGAGAGTGTAAATCACGTTTTGTAGCTCATAACTAGGAGGGATGTAAATCGTGCAGATTGTGATCAGTTTATCAAAAAGAACCGCTCGAACAGCCAATGCCTCAAGGGATGTTTTGAAGTTGTAAGTGTGTGCATGCTATTCCTTGATTCACTATGATGGCAACACCTCCGGATGATGTCATGCCATCAACACGGTCTTTTCGGAAAATAACGTATTTACGAAGGAAATTTGCGTGTTTTGAATTAAGGTGTGTTTCTTGTACACACAGCACTTTTGGTGAGTGTTCGTGTTGGAGTTCTTGGATGTCGTCAAGGTTTCTGAGAAGGCCCCTGACGTTCCATTGTATAATTTGAGTGTTCATGGTGAATGTAAAATAATGCTGTGTGTACGAAAAGCGAGTGGCTGTTTAGACGGGGAGTTTGAGTTCACTTAACAGGGCCGTCACCAGGCCCTGTTATTTGCTTTTTTGTTTTCTTGGCGCGCTCCAAGGAGCCACGCCGCTCTTTCGGCACCAAGGGTGCCGACGTATCCATTGCCTCTTCAGAGGCACTGGGTGCTCGCACATGCGAGCTGGTGGTCCGGATTTTAGGCCTCGCCTGGTGAGGGGAGGCCTTGAGACCCGAAGACCCTGAAGTCTCCGGCCTCAATTCGCTAGGAGGCGGAGTAGGCTGAACTACTGCCGCCTTGGGGGCGGGTGCCACAGCCGTCGGCTCGCTCTGCGCTGGCCGAAGGAGTGGCGCGGGCTGGTGCGGCGTCGCCCCCTGACGCGCCGCATCAGCATATGTAGCGCCATAAAATGGCGACACTCTTCGTCTTGCTTCCTTGAATGTGATATTTTCTTTTATTTTCAATGTGATGATTTCCTTTTCTTTTTTCCAAAATGAGCAAGACCGTGAGTATGCGGCATGATTTCCACCACAGTTCACACAGTGTGATGGTTCTTCGCAATTGTCAGAATTGTGGCCTGACACTCCACATTGTGCACAAGTTTGGTAACCACGACAGCTTTGTGAGCCATGGCCATACTTCTGGCATTTAAAACAACGACGTGGGTTAGGTATGTATGGTCTGATCGACGTCTTAGTGTACCCTGTTTGAATACTTTCTGGCAGATTACTGGAAGCGAACGTGAGTATTAGGTGTTTTGTTGGTGTTACCTTGTTGTCTCGTCTAATGGTGATCCTTTGTACATTGGTCACATTCTGACTCTTCCACCCCTCCAGAAGTTCCTCTTCAGTCAAGCCAAGCAAATCAGCATCAGATACTACTCCACGGGTTGTGTTCATGGATCTGTGTGGCGTTACAGTAATGGGAGTGTCACCAAAAGTTGAAAGATTCTGTAGCTTTTCAAACTGTTCTTTTTCTCGAACTTCAAGGAGGAGGTCTCCGCTGGCCATTTTGGTAACTTTGTACCCGGCTCCTAGAGTTTCTGTGAGACATCTGGCTACTACAAAGGGGGATACAGTTCTGGCTTGCTTACTGCTGATCTCACTATGTATAACATGAAAATGGGGGAAGTTTTCAGTTGAACGGTTGAAAAATCTTAAGTCTTCGGTGCGTACGCGCTTTAAGGCGGTACGATCACTTCATAATGGAAATGCTCTATACATACCAGTTTAATTTTCTTCAGAAGCGTTGGCGGCCACCCACCACGGAGCCCAACGAGGGGACGCTACAAGTTTGCGGGTGCTAAAACCTGCAGACGCCAGCCGTACAACGCTACTATAACCCAATGCGCCTAGACCAAGGTAGGCTATTTGCACAGGGTTAACCCTAGCCGCCAGGAAGTTTGGAAGTAAACAGAAGAGAGGAGGAGACAGGACAGATAAAAAGTGAGAGATAAAGACGAAGATGTAGGAAGAGAGGATAGGAAAAGGCGACTGCCGATTTCCCCTGGGTGGGTCAGCCCAGGGGTGCCGTCTACGTGAAACCGGGGCCAAAGGGGTGTGTTGCCTCTGCCAGGGGGCCTTAAAGGTCCAATCACCCAGCGTCGGCTCAACCCCCAGGATCCCCTTTTCCCCGGACACGGCAAAGCCACGCACGGCTAGGCGTGGGAGGGAGTAGAAACTCCCCCGTTAGCTCGGGTCCGTGGTGTCGCTACACACCAAACGCCTACTTGCGCAGGCGCCCCTGCGGGGAAATGGCGACACTCTTCGTCTTGCTTCCTTGAATGTGATATTTTCTTTAATTTTCAATGTGATTATTTCCTTTTCTTTTTTCCAAAATGATGATGATGATGTTTGATGTTTTATGGCGCAAGAGCCGATTCACGGCCAAAGAGCGCCAGTTCATCTTACTAAAAATATGGACAATGATTGTGATAAGCGGCTGTATAAGGGCCATAAAATTCCTCGCAGTAAGGCGGGTAAAAACATACAAGTAATAAAATCATGACCATGCCGTGAAAGGTGTGTGTGGTGTGAATAGATGACAAAAGTTGGTGATAATAAAAGACGATGGTGGATATGTATGGCATTAGCACAAGTGCCTCACTCGTTCATACCCTTGCGTCCAAGGGCCGTGAGGCATGTGCTTTCCTGTGTAGCCACCGCAGCAAAAACCTCTCTGGAGAGGTCATGCTACGGTATGCCCGGGTATATGACATGAAAGCTATGAATTTCCTTTAAAAACGCTAACAATGATTTATGACTAAAAAGCGGTTCCCTACAGAATAACATTGCAGGGTGTAAAGGTATATGTTGTCGGTAGAGTAATGGAAAATGTTGTTTTCTTAGAGTTTCTAAGTGTTTACACTGAATTAACATGTGAAGGACGGTTAAGGATTCACCACATCTATCACATAATGGTGGATCGCCACCAGACAACAGATATGTGTGTGTAGTGTATGTGTGTCCTATCCTGAGTCTCGTTAGTGTTACCTCCGTATGACGCGATTTCGATACGGGCAGCCAATGACCAAGTGTGGCTTAATAATGTGTAATTTTGTTTTGTGTGTGTGTATTCCACTTGCTCTGCCAGTAGTCCCTGAAGGTTCGTTTGAGAGACGGCTTAAGATCGAGGGCCGGGATTGATATGGTTGTAGGGGCAGTGCTTTTGTGGACGGATGCAGCGAGCTGATCCGCCCTCACGTTGCCTTGAATCTCACGTGCCCTGGCACCCCACACACTACAACATGTTGTTTGAGTGTGTAGAGTGTGCACAAAATGGAGTAAAGTGAGATGAGGACCGGGTTTTTTGTTTTTTAAGACTGTGCAGAGGAGGCAATCGGTGCAGCGTTGGGGGTAGCCCTCTTACTAGGCCTCGGCTTGCACAGGCGCTGCCTACCGTTCGAGTTGCCTGCTCACGTGGGCTTGGCTCGCAATATGAGTGCTCGCGTTAACACGTGATGGCTCGCGCACGAGATTTCGGCCGCCGCTGCTTCTACTGATGGGGATCATACGCAGTGTTTTGTGGCTGTGTTTCTACTTCAGACGCTTTGTTAACCCTTTGATGGCCAAAAGTTTGTTTCAGTTAAAAACACTAGGAAAACTTTGTATGCATAAGAAAAGAATAAATTATGAAAATAACGTTTTCAGGATGAAATTATGCATATTT
>NW_023610270.1:0-12278 GCF_013339725.1 Rhipicephalus microplus
ACGAACGGCCATTTTTGGCGACCCCGCGTCACGGCAATTAACGGCGCCGTACTCCCCCACTGACCGTGGGAACGGCGGGCACACGAAAGAGAGCCGAGAAGTGCAGAATGGGGTGCTCTTCTTCGAACGTCGCCGCCGACGTTTGATCCTTTGTAACTGCGGCGGCATCTACAGGGTCGTGGAAGGCCGCGATGTACCCCGAACAAGGATTAGACTACGGGACGCACCGGCTGAGAGCCAAACAGTCTGACCGTTCCCACGGAGAATATCGTGGGAAAACCTCTGGTGGCCAAGCCGTATCACAACACCCCAACAGGCTCTCATTCTCGCTAGTTGAGGGCCCTCTCCCAATTAAAAAGGGGTGGGGTCAATATATATTTTTGGGGCGGAGTTTCCATCAATTAAACGCGCATGATTCGACCCGTGTAGGGGTCTCTTGTCCCCAAGGAAAAGAGCGAGGAGACATGAGGGGGATTTAAGCGCAGGATTTTGCCCTGCTAGGCAGACTAGTCGCTGACAACATGGTGTAGAAATAGATCAACAAGCATCTCTTCTAGAAGTTTTTTAGTGGGGCTCTGTATCGGCTGGCCACCTAAACTTAGCCGTTTGTCTAGTTGTGACGCGATATTAACGTCTGCAAACGTAGACATCGGGACCTCGCCTCGAGGTAGCTCAACCTGCCCGAAGTCTTCTGAAAGCAGTAGCCTCCCGGAGCCACCAGCGTTGCAACACCGCCGACATCGCAGTCGTGCCAGAACTCTCTTGGACTTCTCGCATCCAATCGTCGGGGACGCAACGCTGCCGGTCATCACACGTATGCCTTCACCTGTTTATATTGTCGAACTTTCTCCTTCGTAGTTCTATTGTTGTTAGTTTGTGTAGTTTGTAATAGTTCTATCTCGTAAGCTGGTTTATTGTTTTTATATATAATTTAGTTGCATCAAGTGTTGATGTATTTTGTTAGTTGTATTGAAGTGTTGTACTAGACCCCGTGTTCTGCAATATCACTAGAGTAAAGTTTGTTTTGTTCTCTCACGTCTCTGATCTATTCACTGTCTCTGATTGCGTACGGAACGAACTAACCTGCTGTCGTTCCCGTCGCCGACTTCGCGCTGGCGACGCTAGAGTGGCAGCTTGTAACAGACCCTGAGTAGACTTTCTATAATCAAATCGACCAAAAACCATGTGTTTGGCGCTCTTTGGCCTGAGTTGCCCTTGCGCCAATAAAATCTACCATTATCATCATCATGTTACTGCGGCTGAACGCTCGCTAAACCTTTGTAAAACCAAGGAGGTTACAACCAGCGAGTATAACGTAGCATCCTTTTCTCGTCACATAGTGCTCAATGTACATGCCAATGGCTGCTAATGGGAAATGACAGACAGGAGAATTCGGCTTTTACTTTCTTACGGCTTTAGTGAACGTGCACGCTGCGGATTTCATTTATTGTTTAACAATGCACAGGAGAAATCTCCCACTGGCACCACCTTGGAGGTCAAAATGTAACACTTGTTAGGCACTACGACTACGACTGTGAGGGTCGAACGGCTTCCGCTTTAAGGAGCTTCACTCTAAATAACTTGAAGCCAATGTTTTTGTGACAGTACCAAGTCGACTAAAGTATATTTAACAAGCAGCAAATAAAAACTTGGCAGCATATCCACAGAGTGAATGATGGAGAGTGGGACGAAGCATTCGTCCATCCATTCGTTCTTGCTTCCATCCGTCCATGCGTCCGTCTGTGTGACCGTCCATGCGTCCATCCGCCCGTCCGTGCGTCTGTTCGTGCGTCTATCCCTGCGTTCGTCCATGCATCCACCCCTGCATCCGTTCATGCGTCCGTCCATGCATCTGTCTGTGTGTCCGTTCGTCCATCTATTCAACACTCCAAGTACCACCATTTCGCATCTTTTCATCACATATTCCCCATATAGCAGCACCGCCATCCAGCGGACATTCTAAGGACTAAATCAGAGATGGCACACGCACACTTTCTTACGGCTTGCGCTACGGGTCTACTTCCCACCTTTAACCACCTCGAGTTCATGGTATATACTAGTTCACTGTATTCATGGCACCGCGGCCCAACGCTCGCTAAACCTTTCTAAAACCAAGAAGGTTACGCCCAGCGATTATAATGTAGCATCTTTTTCTCGTCAGATAGTGCTTAATGTACATGCCAATGGCTGCTAATGGGAAATGAGAGACAGGAGAATTCGGCTTTTACTTTTTTACGGCTTCGCTTCGTATCTATTTCCAACCTTTAACCACCTCGAGTTCATGGTATATACTAGTTAATTGTATTTATGGCACTGCTGCTCAACGTTCGCTAAACTTTTCTAAAACTAAGGAGGTTACACCCAGCGAGTATAACGTGGCAACCCTTGCTTGTCAGATAGTGCTCAATTTACATGCCAATGGCTGCTATAGGGAATGAGAGACAGGAGCATTCGGCTTTTAGTTAACGCGCACGCCGCGAACTCTTTATTGTTCAACAAAGCACAGGAGAAGTCTCCCACTGGCACCACCTTGCAGGTCAGAATGTAACACTTGTTACACACTACGACTACGACTACGAGGGACGAATGGGTGCCGCTTTAAGAAGCTTCGCCCCTGAAAGCGTGTTTTCATGGATAAATAGCACTGCAACTGTTGCAACCACGAGAGCATTACAGGTCCAATAAATAAGTAATACAACCAGCCTAGCTCATTCAGTGCGCTTGTTGGTTACATATTCAAGATCTAAAAAAAAAAGGCTGTGAGCGTGCGTACGAGCTCCCAGTTAAACAGGTTTGTGTTCGCCCACCTGACAGCGTCTCTTGCTCGCGACAACAACTAATCGCGTAGGGGACGTCACAATGGCCCCTGGGGATAGCAGAAAGGCTCTCGATTGCCATTTGACGTGGTTTACCTTTGCTTGGTGACGTGGTACAGCAGCAGCGCTGCTCCGAGCAAAAGTGTGACGTGCGTGACGTCACGTCTGTCACAATTGAGCTTCGGTGGCGAAAGGTCATTGCGGCGCGATGGATGACCTTGGGATCGAGTAGAGCCAATGCTCCGAACTAAACCCTACTCGTGCATCCTGTATTGTATAGTTCATATATCTACTGCGTGGCAGAAAGGTAAAATTGCACCGGGCTTCACACATGACGTCAAGTGCGTGCCAAGTGTGTGGTTTAAAGACCCACTAATAAAAAATGGCCCCATATCTCCATGTTTCACTGCAAATGCCGTCAAAAGACAATAGTCTTGCGTGCGGAAAGGGGGAACAAAACGTTTACTTGATATTCTGTGCAAGAAAAATGGTGAATTGTATTATGGAAGCGCTGCGTTACAGAGTCTCGATCCGTGCAGTGAAGGCGAACGAGCGCATCGAGGCGCGTTAGACACAAGCGCTGTCTGGCAGTTATCTTCGAAAACGAAGGAAGGCGTGCGCGCCCACAAAGAAAGATGCGCGTCTGTCTCGGAGGCGATAAGGTGTGGAATGCAAAGCGATAGGCAGGTGCCACCACCGTGTCGTCTTTGCAAAACGTTGGAAACACTTGCCTTTTTGAGCATCGTGTTGCACTGTAAGCGCAGCGCGATAAACGCTACGGTCCTTAGGATTACTTGTGTGTGCCTTCTCTAGTATAAAGGCACACATACAAAACATGGACGTGCTGTTTTGATGCCTCAGATACGCGCATTAATTGCTTTTTAATTCTTTTACTCGTTTTTATGTATAATCTACGCACTCAAACGGCATGTTGTGGTGTGCTGGGTGCCAGGGCACCGCGAGATTGCTGGAAACGTGGCCGCAGACCAGCTAGCAGTATCCGCGCACGACAACGCTGCCACCAACCCATCTTTGACTGTCCCTGCACTTAACATGAAGTACTTTCTAAAACAAAGCCTCAGAGCATATTGGCAGTGCCTATGGGATAGGCAGACTAAAAATAAACTACATATTATCAAACCCAAACTTGAAAATTGGCCACCGGTATCTAAATCGCGCTACGGACAAGTAACACTTACCAGGCTACAAATAGGACACACACCCAGCACACATTCATATCTTCTGTCCGGTGGTGAACAACCTAGCTGTGACAAATTTGCTGAACCACTTTCAGCTCTCCACATTATAGTCCAGTGCAGCGAGTTAGATGGTATCAGAGAAAAACATTTTTTACTGCCCAATCCACAGCAGCTCCCACTGCACCTTTCTATATTTATCGGTAGGGATGCCCTGTTTAAACTAAAATCATTGTGATCATTTTTAAAAGAAGTACATTGTTTTAACACTATATTTCGAGGTGACTCATAGCACGGCCTCCGTCCGGAGGTTGCTGTTGCGGTGGCCACACAGACAGCACCCTGCCTCACGGCTCTTGTGTTCAAGGGCACTGATGAGGCAAATGGGCTAAGTAACATGTCAGTCTCAAAGTTTTTCTTATTCTTTTACTATGAGTATTTCCATTAGTTTGTAACTAATCACTTCACCTCAATCACATGGTATGTTTTATCCGCGGATCAAATCCCGGCTGTGGCGGCTGCTTTTCCGATGGAGGCGGAAATGTATAGGCCCGTGTACTCAGATTTGGGTGCCCCCGCAGGGGCGCCTGATAAAGCAGGCGTTTGGTGTGTAGCGACACCACGGACCCGAGCTAACGGGGGAGTTTCTACTCCCTCCCACGCCTAGCCGTGCGTGGCTTTGCCGTGTCCGGGGAAAAGGGAATCCTGGGGTTGAGCGGACGCTGGGTGATTGGACCTTTAAGGCCCCCCGGCAGAGGCAACACACCCCTTTGGCCCCGGCTTCACGTAGACGGCACCCCTGGCTGACCCACCCAGGGGAAATCGGCAGTCGCCTTTTCCTATCTCTCTCTCCCTACATCTTCGTCTTTCTTACTTTTTTAGCTTTCCTGTCTACTTCTCTCTTCTGTTTACTTCAATTTTCCTGGCGGCAAGGGTTAACCCTGTGCAAATAGCCTACCTTGGGCTAGGGCGCATTGGTTATAGTGGCGTTGTACGGCTGGCGTCTGCAGGTTTCAGCATCCGCAAACCTGTAGCGTCCCCTCGTTGGCTCCGTGGTGGGTGGCCGCCAACGCTGCTGAAACACATACAATTAGCATGCATAAAGCATTTCCGTTAATCAGTGATCGTGCCTCCTCAAAGCGGGTACGCACCGAAGACATCAATTTTTTCACCGGCCAAAGACAATGTTTCCTCATTTCCACGTTATACACTGCGAAAAAACTCCCCGCAGGGGCGCCTGATAAAGCAGGCGTTTGGTGTGTAGCGACACCACGGACCCGAGCTAACGGGGGATTTCTACTCCCTCCCACGCCTAGCCGTGCGTGGCTTTGCCGTGTCCGGGAAAAGGGGATCCTGGGGGTTGAGCTGATGCTGGGTGATTGGAACTTTAAGGCCCCCCGGCAGAGGCACACCCACCCTGTGGCCCCGCTTTCACGTAGACGGCACCCCTGGCTGACCCACCCGGGGGAAATCGGCAGTCGCCTTTCCTATCCCTCTCTCCCTACATCTTCGTCTTTATCTCTTACTACTTATCTGTCTGTTTCTACTCTCTTCTGTTTACTTCCAATTCCAGGCGGCCGAGGGTTAACCCTGTGCAAATAGCCTACCTTGGTCTAGGCGCATTGGGTTTATAGTTGCGTTGTACGGCTGGCGTCTGCGGTTTTAAGCATCCCAAACTTGTAGCGTCCCCGTGTTGGGCTCCGTGGGGGGTGGCCGCCAACGCTTCTGAAGAAATGAACTGCATGCATAAAGCATTTCCCCTATTAAGTGATCGTGCCTCTCAAAGCGGGTACGCACCGAAGATATCAATTTTTTCCTCCGGGCCAAGACAACCGTTTCCTCATTTCCACGTTATAACACTGCGAAAAAACAAACAAGCAGCCGAACAGTTATCCCCCTTCGTAGTGGCTAGGTCCTTAACCGAAACCTCGGTGCCGGGGTACAAGGTTACCAAAATGGCCAGTGGAGATCTACTCCTCGAAGTACGTGACAAAGACCAATGTGATAAAACTGAACACCCTCCACAACGTTGGAGACACACCCATCAGTATTACGCCACACAGGTCTATGAACTCATCTCGCGGGGGTCGTTTCGGACGCAGATTTGCTTGACCTGACCGAAGCTGAACTTCTTGAAGGATGGAAGAGCGAGAACGTGACAAACGTACAGCGCATTAAGATAAGAAGAGATCAAAAGGAAATACCAACAAAAAACTTAGTACTGACCTTTGCTTCGAGCGATTTGCCGGAAACAATTCAGACTGGGTACACAAAACATCTGTGAGGCCATATATTCCCAACCCCCGCCGTTGCTTCCATTGTCAGAGATATGGCCACGGCTTCGCAAAGCTGTCGTGGCCAGAAAAACTTGGTGCTATGTGTGGAGTCGTGGGCCATGCGTCCGACAACTGCGAAGCACCTGCACACTGTGTAAACTGTGGCGGTAATCATGCCGCGTACTCACGTTCTGTTCTTTCTGGAGAAAAGAAAAAGAAATCATCACTTTAAGAGATAAAAGAAAACATTACATTTAAAGAAGCAAGAAAAAGAGTCTCGCCATTTTATGGCCCTACATATGCTGATGCGGCGCGCCAGGGGGCAGTGTCGCACCAGCCCTCGCCACTCTAGCCTCGGCCTGCGCAGAGCGAGCCATTGGCTGTGGCGCCTGCCCCCAAGGCGGCAGTAGTTGAGTCTACTCCGCCTACTATTGAACAGAGACCAGGGACTCCAGGGTCCTCGGGTCTCAAGGCCTCACCTCGCCAGGCGAAGGCCCAAGCTTCGAAAAACCAGCTCGCAATGAGCGGGCATCCAGTGCCTCTGAGGAGGCAATGGATACGGCGGCACCTCTGGTGCCAAAAGAGCGGCGCGGCTCTCTGGAGCGCGCCAAGAAAACTAAAAAGCTCATAACAGGGCCTGATAATAGCCCTGCTACTTGAGCTCGACCTTTCAGTTTAAACAAGTCACTCCCTTAACGTACACACAGCCTACTTTACATCCAATATGGAAACACAATTATACATTGGAACGTCAGAGGCCTGCTTAAAACCTCGGACGACGTCCAAGAGCTTTATACAAACACTCACCTCAAGTGCTGTGGTACAGGAAACACATCTTAAATCCTCCAATACAAATTTTTTACGTGCTTACGTCATATACCGAAAGGACCGAGATGATGCTGTGGCGTCATCCGGTGGCGTAGCCATTATTATTAACCAAGGAGTAGCGTGTACACATTTACCACTCCAGACATCCCTTGAGGCGGTGGCTGTTCGAGCGGTACTCTTAAACAAACTCGTCACCATCTGCTCTTTGTATGTACCTCCCCACCAACGTCTTGAAAAACGTGAATTTCAGTCCCTAATAGACGAACTACCGGAACCTTATTTGCTTCTTGGGGACCTAAATGCACATAGTGGACTGTGGGGCGATTCTCGCTGTGATGCACGAGGTCGTCTCATTGAACAATTTCTCTTTCTTCCGGCGCCTGTTTGTTGAATAGGAAAGAGCCAACCTACTATAACGTTGCCAACAAAACTTACTCGTCTATAGACCTCAGCATCGTATCACCTTCACTTCTACCCCTATTGAAATGGAAAATCATAAACAATCCATATGGAAGTGACCATTTTCCTGTAGTGTTGAGTTCACAAACAACATATGAATGTCCTCTACATGTTCCCAAATGGCTGATAAACAAAGCAGACTGGGAACAGTTCCACAACACTACACGTTTGAGTTGGACAGACATATGTAGGTTAAACATAGACGAAGCTGTGAAGTACTTCACAGCTTTTCTAACTGACGCAGCAGCCAGGTGCATACCGCAAACATCTGGAATGCCCGGCAAACGACACGTCCCATGGTGGAACACGGAGTGTCGTAATGCGCGCAAACAGCAAAACAGAGCATGGAGGCTGCTTCGGAACTCACCGACAGCCGAAAATCTTGACACCTTCAAGAAAATAAAGTCTCAAGGAAGGAGAACGCGTTCGGCAGGCCAGAAGAGAAAGCTGGCAGAAGTTTTTGTCAGGGATTAATTCATACACACAGGAGGCAAAAGTCTGGAACATGGTCGGTAGGATAGCAGGGAAACAAGTACACACACTTCCACTCGTAAACACTCAAGGTGATACCTTGGAAGATCAGGCAAACTTCCTCGGGGCACACTTTGAACGGGTATCCAGCTCGTCCCACTATACTGACACTTTCCAAAAATACAGAACAAGAATAGAAAAGCAGAAACTCGAACACAAATGCACTAGATCGAGGCATATAACCAAGCTTTCAGTCTAGCTGAGCTGCAAATGTCTAAACTCCTGCAGTACTTCTGCCCCAGGTTCTGACCGTGTGATGTATGAAATGTTAAAAAACCTACCAAACGAAACCCGTAAAACCTTACTTTGTTTGTACAATGCTATTTGGTCTTCTGGCACTATTCCTACCTCCTGGAAAGAGGCTATTGTTATTCCCATTTTGAAAGAGGGCAAGGACCCTTCTTTACCCTCGAGTTATAGGCCTATAGCACTTACAAGCTGCTTGTGCAAAGTCTTCGAAAAATGATAAACTGCCGACTTGTACATTTCCTTGAAACAAATAATTTGCTCGACCCATTTCAGTGCGGGTTTCGAGAAGTAGATCCACCACAGACCACCTTGTTCGTATCGAGGCACAGATCAGAGACGCCTTCGTCCATAAACAATATTTTCTCTCTGTGTTCCTAGATATCGAAAAGGCTATGATACAACATGGCGTTCGGCATTCTAAGAGACCTGTCCCACCTTGGTGTGCGCGGAAGAATGTTTCATATAATCGAAAGTTACCTGTCAAACGGACATTCCGTGTCCGTCTGGGCAGTGTGCTCTTCCCAAACATTTGTCCAGGAAACAGGCGTGCCACAAGGTGGCGTGCTTAGTTGCACACTTTTTATTATCAAAATGAATCTTTGCACTTGTCCATTCCCCGCAATATGTTCTATTGTACATATGTCGACGACGTTCAGCTTGGCTTCAAGTCATGCAACTTGGCCATGTGAGCGGCAGGTTCAGCTGGGTTTAAATAAGGTCTCCAAATGGGCAGATGAAAACGGATTTCGACTTAACCCACAAAAAAGCACGTGTGTTTTGTTCTCTCGAAAGAGAGGCATGCACTCGGAACCTGACATTCGACTGAACGGGCAACGTCTGTCCGTCAAAGCCGAGCATAAATTCTTAGGCCTAATCTTGGACAACAAGTTGACCTTCGTGCCGTACATCAAGTCTAAAAACAAAATGTTTAAAAGCCATGAATCTTTTAAAAGTGTTGTCACGTACTACTTGGGGTAGTGATAGGCAATGCCTCATGAACCTCTATAGAAGCCTCATTCGCACCCGCTTAGATTATGGGGCCGTTGTCTATCAGTCTGCTACTCAAAGTGCCTTGAAGATGCTGGACCCCGTGCACCATTTGGGCATCCGCCTTTCTACGGGTGCTTTTCGCACCAGCCCCGTAGAAAGCCTTTACGTTGAGTCAAATGAGTGGTCGCTTCACCTGCAAAGAACCTACATGTCCTTTGTTTATTTCCTTAAGGTGAAAGCAGACAAGAGGCACCCCTCATACTCTACTATAATGACTTGTCGAGCTCCATTCTTTTTCAAAACAGGCCTTCAATGAGGCAGCCCTTCTCAGTTCGCCTGAAGGGTCTAGCCGAGGACACTGGAGTGTCACTCGAACACAATTTAATGGCTCCTGTAGCATACCCGCCACCGTGGCAGTGGCAGACTATAGATTGCGATGTGTCTTTTTTAGAAGTTACTAAACATGCGCCTATTGCCCATATTCGAACATACTTCTTGGAACTTCAACACAAATACACACGTCCTGAGTTTTTTACAGATGCCTCTAAGTCTAACTCCTCTGTGTCCTACGCTGCTGTTGGCCCTTCCTTTTCGGATGCTGGCCCTCTACATCCAGACACAAGTATCTTCACGGCGGAAGCTTACGCGATACTTGTGGCAGCTAAACACATCAAACAATTACAAATACAAAAAGCAGTAATTTATACAGACTCCCTTAGTGTGGTAACGGCTCTGCACAGTCTTAAAAAACAAAAAAACCCTGTCCTCATCTCACTTTACTCTATTTTGTGCACACTTTACACACTCAACCAACATGTTGTAGTGTGCTGGGTGCCAGGGCATCGTGAAATTCAAGGCAACGTGATGGCGGATCAGCTTGCTGCATCCGTCCACGAGGGCACCGCCACTACACCCATATTAATCCCGCCCTTGATCTTAAGCCGTCTCTCAAACGAAACATCAGAGACTTCTGGCAGAGCAAGTGGAATACACACACACAAAACAAACTACACATTATTAAGCCACACCTTGGTCATTGGCTGCCAGTATCAAAATCGCGTTATACAGAGGTAATACTAACGAGACTCAGGATAGGACACACATACGCAACACACACACATCTTTTGTCTAGTGACGATCCCCATTGTGCGACAAATGTGGTGAAACATTAACAGTCCTTCACATACTAATCCAGTGTAAACATTTAGAAACTCTAAGAAAACAACATTTTCCATTACTCTACCGACAACATATACCTTCACACCCTGCAATGTTTGTCGGTAGGGAACCACTTTTTAGTCATAAATCATTGTTAGCGTTTTTAAAAGAAATTCACAGCTTTCATGTCAATACCCGGGCATACCGTAGCATGACCTCTCCAGAGAGGTTTTTGCTGCGGTGGCTACACAAGAAGCACATGCCTCACGGCCCTTGGACGCAAGGGTTTGAACGAGTGAGGCACTTGTGCTAATGCCATACATATCCACCATCGTCTTTTATTATCACCAACTTTTGTCATCTATTCACACCACACACACCTTTCACGGCATGGTCATCATTTTATTACTTGTATGTTTTTACCCGCCTTACTGCGAGGAATTTTATGGCCCTTATACAGCCACTTATCACAATCATTGTCCATATTTTTAGTAAGATGAACTGGCGCTCTTTGGCCGTGAATCGGCCCTTGCGCCATAAAACATCAAACATCATCATCAACTGCGAAAAAACTAACAAGCAAGCCAGAACTGTATCCCCCTTCGTGGTTTCTAGATGCTTAACCGAAACTCTTGGTGCCGGGTACAAGGTTACCAAAATGGCCAGTGGAGATCTACTCCTTGAAATACGTGACAAAGACCAATTCGATAAACTGAACACCCTCACAACGTTGGAGACACACCCATCAGTATTACGCCACACAGGTCTATGAACTCATCTCGCGGTCGTTTCGGACGCAGATTTGCTTGACCTGACCGAAGCTGAACTTTTGAAGGATGGAAGAGCGAGAATGTGACAAACGTACAGCGTATTAAGATAAGAAGAGATCAAAAGGAAATACCAACAAAACACTTAGTACTGACCTTTGCTTCGAGCGATTTGCCGGAAACAATTCAGACTGGGTACACAAAGACATCTGTGAGGCCATATATTCCTAACCCCCGCCGTTGCTTCCATTGTCAGAGATATGGCCACGGCTCGCAAAGCTGTCGTGGCCAGAAAACTTGTGCTATGTGTGGAGTCGTGGGCCATGCGTCCGACAACTGCGAAGCACCTGCACACTGTGTAAACTGTGGCGGTAATCATGCCGCGTACTCACGTTCTTGTTCTTTCTGGAAAAAAGAAAAAGAATCATCACTTTAAAGATAAAGAAACATTACATTTAAAGAAGCAAGAAAAAGAGTCTCGCCATTTTATGGCCCTACTATGCTGATGCGGCGCGCCAGGGGGCATGTCGCACCCCCTCGCCACTCCTTCGGCCTGCGCAGAGCGAGCCATTGGCTGTGGCGCCTGCCCCCAAGGCGGCAGTAGTTGATTCTACTCCGCCTACTATTGAACAGAGACCAGGGACTCCAGGGTCCTCGGTCTCAAGGCCTCACCTCGCCAGGCGAAGCCCAAGCTTCGAAAAACCAGCTCGCATGAGCGGGCATCCAGTGCCTCTGAGGAGGCAATGGATACGGCGGCACCTCTGGTGCCAAAAGACGCGGCGCGGCTCTCTGGAGCGCGCCAAGAAAACCAAAAAGCTAATACAGGGCCTGATAATAGCCTGTTACTTGAGCTCGACCTTTCAGCTTAAACAGTCACTTCCTTAACGTACACACAGCACTACTTTACTTCCAATATGGAAACACAAATTATACATTGGAACGTCAGAGGCCTGCTTAAAAACCTCGACGACGTCCAAGAGCTTTTATCAAACATCACCTCAAGTGCTG
>NW_023610273.1:0-184974 GCF_013339725.1 Rhipicephalus microplus
ACACTGGGTCACCGCGGTATTTGACGATCTTCGGCACCAGCTCAATATTAGTATTCTTTTGTTGTTTTTTAAGCTACCGACGGTCGGACTTTTTGAACGAAACGTTTAGACAAGGGTATATACTAAAATGCTGACTGCGGCAAAATGTATTACTGATAGAGATCTCTGAGTAAAACAGAATTTCTAGGTTATTACTTCGGGAAGTACAGACGAAGGTCAGACTAAGCAAGGGTTGATTTTCAATAAATATTTTGCAGCATTTAGTACAAGATACATTTTACTTACTGTAATCAGAATGAAATGTACTGAACACCGCGGCGGTCAGTCGCATGTGAGGCGACACATCCGAAAAGATTTCTGCGTTAGTGCACAGTACTCTGCAATATTCATTTTGTCATTCTGACTTCCCCGATGATGGAACTCACTCAGCCACCGCGCAAGTACAGATGAACAAAAAGAGATGCATGAACGTGAACATAAACAAATATTCCACAGAAGGTATACAGAGGGGGTTTCTCCGATCATGCAAGCATGGACTTTAGGCGTCTCACTTAAGTTGAAAATGTGAGCCCCAACATTACGGCGCTACAAAGCAGCTGTATTTATAGTGGCTCGGAGATCACCTGCAGATGCGGACCACCAGTCAGACCACGACCTACCTAAGCGACGACCGCAAACACAAGCCGAAAAAAGAAAGTACTGAGTTATTTTTCTCTGTGTGCTTTTTCATAGTTTTTTTTTCTTCTACACTGGTGACATGTCCATTTGTGAAAGAACAATGGGATCACGAAGGACGAAACACCCATTCGGGCTCGCTGGTAATGCTTTTCGCTTGTTCCCTCCAATGCCACAGGACGTTGTCTTTTTAAAGTCTCGGATGCGTTCGGAGTAAAAAAAAAGAGAACGAAAGAATAAAGACGGGTATACGTGTTCATATAATTCGGTTTGCTACCCTGCACTGTCGGGGGCATAACGGTGCACTAAAATCAGAGTAGGCGGACAAGCCTTACTCTGGATACTCTGTTGGGATAAGTTTCAGTCAGACATGTCAAATAATTATTTAGAAAATGGAAATTAGGGCAGATGTTTCTTTCTTGAAATTCGCGCCTGAATTACTATTCGTAATACCAGTGGTTTGCACGTCTTCTACATTTCTGCGTATTTTGGCGATATTAGCTACATGATATTTTCTGAAACTAGGTACGGTGAATCTCTGCACTCAGAAAACAACGTATCTAAATCTTAGCTGTTAGGAACTACGTCTACCATGGTAGACGCTATCAGAATTTGTTGCGTCACGGGTAGTCAGTGCGGGTATACAAGGGGGCGTCGTCAGCCACATTTTCTCATTCCGCGTTTTCTCACTTACTCAGACGCTGCTTGCGTTAAACGTTGTGATATTGGTATTAAGAATGAGTGAATTTACTTATGGAAGAAAAAATCTTTTTTTTCTCTTTCCACTCAGGCCACAAAATATTACCTATATGCTGTTAGGTGCAGTTCGCACAATGGGCCTGAAAGCATTTAGCTATTACTGAGAAACAAAGTCGTAAAGTGGTTATTAGGGTCTTCTTGTATTTTAGGGAAATCCACGCTCATAAAGACTTCTGCTCTGAAAGGTACCTACGCGAAATGTCGTGGCACTGTGGCTCACACAAAAAATTTTATTTCCATACTTTATACTGAACTTAACTAAGTAATGTTCTCTTTTAAGAGCTTGCTATTGTGTTCAGTCGGGATACTTTGTGCGATTCGGCTGCACGAGTGTTTGTCGTCCGAAAGTCTAAATTAGGATGAGGAAGATATTGCTATATGTACGGTCGAGGCGCAGAAAAACACGAAAACAAGATGTGTGCTTCTGCAACTCCTTTCCACGAGGCACACTCGCTGCCATCTGCTGTATGGGCAAGAATAACTAAAAGGAAGTAAGTTGGCAAACTACGAAATGCGTAAATAGTTAGGGGAAATCCGATAGCAAAAACGAAGGGACGTGGCAGCAGGGTATCGATCTCTGATTCTTGAAACGGCGAACGACAAAAAGAACAAAAAATGCCCATGAGAACATGCCCCGGGATTGCAGTCGCACATACGATGTTCGATCACAGCAACACAAACCAAAGCTGCCGTCATTCGGGCTGATGTAGGGAAGAAAAGAAAAAAAAATGAAATTCCAATAGCAGTAAAGACGCAGTTCTGCGCAGTTAAAACTGAAGCCACTGCTGACAGTAAAGCGGCCCGACGGTAAATTAGGTGAATTCCACTCCTGCTTTGGTTTGTTGATTATAAGCGCTGCAGCTTTTTCTCCCGGACGGAAAGAAAGCCACGTGGGAGAAGTCCACCTGGAGCTAAACGTGCTAGAGTGTAAGCAGAAATTTTTTTTTTTCAAGAGAGAGTTGGGAGGTGGGGTTGGGAGGGAGCAGGAGGCAGGGGTGTATTTTGACGTGAAGTAGGGGCCGGGCAGGCCGATGGGGTCGAGTGTCATGTCTTGTTTTTATGTTAATGAACAAATCAAAGAAGCGGGTGGGGTAATGCCCCGTGGTCCAACCTCTGGCTACGACACTGCTGTGGAACATGGTGTATGCTGTCCGTCAGCTCACACTCAAATACTCGCAGCTCCATGTGCATGTCATCTAGAATTGCAACGACTATGATAGACACGTATAAAAAACGACGCGTTGAGGCACTAATCGTAGATGTCACAGTAACGAGGCATTACTTCACTTTGCCAAGAGCCCGGTCAGAGGATGGTGGTAGATATAAAGGTTATTTTTAAAGCCTACGCAGTGTGTGAGCGTGGCTCATAAATAGCATGCCCGGCACCTCGTTGGTTCATGGTCATGGGTCATGGTCATGGGGAGAGGTCGTGGGTTCGACTCCCGTTTACAAATTTTTTAGCTTCTGGTTGTGTGTATTTGTCAACGCCATTTCCGCGACGGAAATGCGTCACTAATGTCTTGGGGGGCCCCGGAATAAAAAACATCTGTGTTAAAAAAATACATATTTGTTTGACACGCAGCGTTCACGGCCAGCGGAATTCAGTATGTCCAGGTCTGTTTCTTCTTAACCCAGTGAAACAAGGCGAGAAGCGCAGAGCAGCTATTTCGCAAGCGCGTTGCCATGCGAGTAGCCCGCGTACTTAGCGGTGCTGAATCGAGAATGAGGCGGGACATGTGGGCGCGGGCCTCACCCGGTGTGGCAGCAATCGGTGAAAGGAAAACGCGTGCTATATCTAGAACGAGTACAAGAAAATAGACGCGCAAAATTGCGCAAAGAAGAGGTCGTTATGGGCCATCGAGTAGGCGACGTGGTGGTGCTTTTACGGGCCACAGGCTTGAACGAAACGTTGCAAATAGTGCAGTGCGTGTGAGTGACTTCATGTGTTATGTGACTGTTATGCGTCTATGTAACTGTATGTGCTCTGTGTTTCTCATTGTATATATCATTGTCATCACGTGGCAACTGGAGTAGCCTGTAAGGTGAAAAACCAGGCAAACCTCTCGACCTTCTCATTAAAATAATTCTCTCTCTCATGCAAAGTCTGCATATATATGTAAGATAGTCAGTGTCCGCAAGACCAGACATTTCAAAGTCGTTCATGTTGTAAAAAATAACAAGAGGCAAGTCGAAGCAGCAGCTCTCAGTCCCTAGCATGTAGATAGAGCTATATTCCCTTCATTCATCACTGATGTGGCATCATTTATGAAAATGCTGGTTACCCGAGCCACCTCGTTTGCGTCACGCGCACAGAAAGAAAAAGCAGGATCATATGCACAGATAGCAAAAACAGTGCAGTGAAAAGTAGAACGTTTATGTGTCCTCCTGTGCACGTCTTATGTACAGCCCAGCTCACTGTGAAATGGAATGCACCGTTCACCACCTGCTATCTACGCACACTCTGATACGGGCTAAGATACCGGATGTACTTATTTTAAATGTTAAAGTAACAAAAGTCGACGTTAGGCTTCTTCGCAGTGGTTGTCATCATGATAATACGAAAAGGCGTGCTTGTTGGTTATGCTGCATACTCAAGCTTTAGCGCACCCACACGAGGACAGAGACGGTCTTTGTGTCCCTATTGTCTCTGTCTTCATGTGTGTGCGCTAAAGCTTCAGTATGTTGTCATGATTTTTTTCGCACCGTAATAGGCCAACGTTGCATAGCTACATCTGCCCGCACTGCACTGTGGCTGACATTCTGGCATGCCTTCTATAGCAGTGCAAGCAAGGTAAGCATCCCTAGGCTACAAGAAGTAGCAATAGATGCGGAACCAAACTTCCTCAGTGAAGCGTCAGAGGCTGTGACCTCCCAGGTAAACCTGGTCGACTAGCGTCAGCCTGGCGCTCGAGCCCGGCGGGTGATCCAGGCCACAGGCTTCTTCCACCCTCCCAACTTCCCGCATAAGCACATACACAATTTTAGGAACTAAGCTCCTCTTAGTCTAACATTGTCCCACTCCAGGCGTAACCGTAGTATCCCCGGAAGAGTAAACTAAATGGCGCTGTCTCATAAGAGTGCGCAAAACTCTCAGTTGTATAAGATTGATCCCGGTATAGTATTTATTTTCCGTTAAAGGTTAGCCGATCGGTAGAAACAGTCATCCATAGGCTTCGACTTGGTACAACCTACACGAAGGCCTTCCTGTATAGAATAAGGAAAGCTGGCAGTCCTACCTGCTCATGTGAAGAAGCTCAAGAAGACATGGAGCACATTCTTCTGCATTGTAAAAATCATGACGTACTTCGAAAGAACCTTTTTACAAAACCACATTTTTTTTGGATAAGCGACCTCCATCAATTGCAAAAATCTTGGTCCATGGCCAAAAGGAAAGCTACAAGCTACTGCAGCGCGTGCAGTCGTTCACTTTCTGGAGTAATCAGAAATAGCTCAAAAGTACTAAACAAAAAATGTACTTCGTCACTGTTAATCGGTATGTTTCAAGACAGTATTTTCATGTTTCACTACAATATTTTTGGGACAACCTTTCTGAATACAGCTCAGTATCTAAGTGACAAGATCACCTTAGACATTTTATTGAACTTTCATGTTTGGTGTGAACACTTAAATTAGCGTGATTACTTGTGTTTTCACAAAATCTGTGTGGTGTGGACACAATTCTCTATAGCCTGGCACATTTCTGTGTGGTGTGGACACTCAGTATTGAAAAACGTGGAAGGGCGATTGACGTTCTCCTGGGCAGCAACTAACATGGGGCCATCGTAAGGCGTCATTACTTTCCTTAAATGTTCACACAAATCAGCACGCATCACAGACAATGTCGCACCTGTGTGCACCAAAGCATCGACTCGCACTCCTTCCACTTTCACAGAAAGCGTGTTACACGGGCCTGAAGGACGAATTTCAGTTCTAATTACGACTGCAGTTTTTCCTCCACAAACTGCATCACTGAGTTTCCCGAATGAATATCAGATGAGAATAAGGCGGGCTGAAGTGGACAAGTGGTACGGCGGAAGGGCGAAGGCGAGCGGCGTCTCGTGTTTCGGCTGTTTCGTGGTGCAGTCGATGCTTGAGGAGATGGAGACCGGTGCGGGGGAGACGAATTACACCGACCTTGATAAGACGCCCCAGTGTACGAATCCCGTGCGCGCACGTCGTTCCGACGCTCATCTTGCTGGCACTTTCGGCAGAAACTAGATATGTGGCCGCGATAGCCACAGTAGTAGCATACAGGGCGAGAAGAGCGCCACTGCGGGAAATAGAAGACATTCGGGGCACCTGAAAATAGTGCGGTCAGGTGGGCCAGAGGGTCAGGGAGCACGGAATGGTAGTTTACCGAGGGAGCGGCAGCAACTGATGCGTAGGATGGACGCAGCAATGTCGCGTGGGCGTCGCTGGGAGGCACGGCAGCAACTTCAGGGTACGTGGGTATGGGGCGTGAAGCAGGTGGCTGTACGGGCGCAACGCCGGTCAGCGATGTAAGTTCCTCCCTGGCGATGTCACGCAAGGGCACTCCCGAAGACTGTGTAGGACACGGTGTAGGAGGTGTGAAGCCCATAGACCGCAATTCTTCAGGTATAATGTTCGGATGAGGTCACGCAAATGGCCATGAGACGTAGAGTGGTGGTCGTCAGTGTATGGTTGGAGGCGAACAGAGTCCAGGGTATCAAGGCGCTGGCATGTCGTCACAACATCAGCGATGGTAGCTGGGTTTTGGACAGCAAGTGCATTAAAGGCAACAGGCCTAATGCCTTTCAATATGTGGCGCACTTTGTCCGATTCCGGCATGGATTGATTGACACGCCGGCACAGTGCGAGGACATCCTCGATGTATGAAGTGTAGGATTCACCGGGATGTTGCCGGCGAGTATCAAGTGTCCTCTTCGCGACGGCGGATCGAATGTCCCGGGTGCCAAAAACGTGTCGCAGCTGCTGCTGGAAGGTAGCCCAGTCGGGTAGGTCAATGACGTGGTTAAAATACCATGTCTTTGCGACTCCGGTCAGATAAAAAGGGACGTAACGCAGTTTGGCGGCCTCGTCCCAGCGATTAGCGACACTTACGCGGTCGTAGTCGTCGAGCCAGTCTTCTACGTCTTCTTCACGAAGACCAGCAAAGAGCGAGGGTTCCCGCTGATGTCCGTGTATGTAAATAGGAGGGGCAACTTGTGTCGGTGCGTGGTTGACGACCAGCTCCGGTAGGCTCGGCCTGGGACATGCTGCCTGACTGTGGGCGCAAGCGGCGGCCTGAACGAAGCTCCAGCGGGTAGAGCGGGCTGCGGGAGGTAAGATAAGATAAGATAAGATAATATTTTTTATTATTCAATAAAAGATAATACATAGGAAAAAAGTTATACAGAAGGAGGTCCCAAAGCTCTAGGCTGCAAGGGGACCTCCTGTGCTAGTTACATAAAGAAAACAAAACATGTAAAGCAACTCGGTAAACAATAGAATAAGTTTAAAGGAATCAAGTACATTTCATTGCAAAAGAAACAAACAGTCAATTATTGTCAAATCGAAACACTTGACAGCAGATGAAATCCATCAGCAAATGATCAATAACACCTGGCAGCAGAAGAAATGAAACTTGAATTGTATATACACCTAAGTGCATGTTAGATGATAAACGATCGATACAAATATCACATGTGCTGAGTAGTAATAGGTAAAAAAAAGAAAAGTTAAAAGTGGTATGTCTCAAAGCGGCAACAATGCCAGACACATGTTATTCATCTAATTTGGTACAAAACAGAGCAAACATAATGAACGATTAGTTCCGAATTGAACAGCATAAACAACGAGATTATTTAAACATTAAGTAAATAGGAATTTAAGCGTTTTTTAAAACTGCCTATGTTTGGAGACATTTTTACGTCACTTGGAATACCGTTCCAAACGGAAATAGCTGTAAAGGTAGAAGTGAATCTGCCATAGTTAGTTCTAACTTTCGGTAACAGGAGGTTATTATTTGATGCAAATCGAGTTATATTTTGATTAATGAGTTGTTCTTTATTGAAGACCATGAAAGGCATGTTTGAGTGAAGAGAATTGTATGTAAGGGTTGCCATGTTGAAAAGAAAAAGTTTATGAATTGTTAGAATACGAAGCCCTTGTAAAATAGCAGATGCGCTACATCGTGATGGTTGATATGTGATAATGCGAATGGCCTGGTTTTGAACATATTGCAAAGGAGCAAGATGAGTGCTATATGTATTGCACCAGGATGCAATGCAGTAAGTGAAGTGACTGTGAACGAAGGCATAGTAAAGAGAAAGCAAGGTATTTGGCCCAAAGTATGGACGTGCTTTGATGAGAATCCGGATGCCATAAGCTGCTTTTTGCTTTAGGTGTGAGACATGGGAAGTATACTTTAAATTTGCATCAAGAATCACTCCTAGAAATCTACACTGACTGGAGGCTTTGATAGGATAATTATTGACCGTTATAGACGGATATTCAGTGACCTTTTTTTGAGTGGGGTGAAATAGCACAAAAACTGTTTTACTAGGGTTAATTTCCAGTGAATTATGACGACACCAGCGAATTATATTTTCAAGATCACTGTTTAGTTTAAAAGTAACAGTATCGATCGAGGTGCAAGCAGTTAAAATCGTAGTGTCGTCCGCATACAGATAAGGTAGACAGTGCGATAGGTGAGAAGTTAGATCATTAATGTAAACAGTGAAGAGTATTGGGCCTAGAATTGATCCTTGAGGTACTCCCCGATTGATTATTTTAAAATTAGAAAGATGATTGGATATGCTGACAGCCTGTTCTCTGTCAGTTAAGTAGCTGTGAATGAAGTTCAGGGCAGGTCCTACAACACCGGCCGCGTTTAGCTTGGTAATTAAAATTTTATGAAGGATTGAATCGAACGCTTTCGTGAGGTCAATAAACACTGCTCCAGCATATTTACCTGAGTCAATATAGTGTTTAATCGTATCCGTGAATGAAAGAAGCGCGAGGTTGGTAGAGTAGCCTGCACGAAAGCCAAACTGCGAGGCAGACAGAATGCTAAATTTAGTTAAGTAATTTGTTAGTCGCTTTTCAAAGCACTTCTCTATAACTTTGCTGAGCACAGACAGAATTGCAATGGGGCGATAGTTAGAAACCAAACCCTTATCGCCTTTTTTAAAGACAGGAACTATTTTGGCTCTCTTTAAATCAGATGGAAATGTGCCATTTTTAAACAAAAGGTTAATTACATGTGAGAGGGGATCAGCGACGATATCAGCGACATATTTCAAGTGAACTGGTTGAATTTCATCAAGACCCGCGCTTGTTAATTTTAATTTCTTGATCACATTGTGAATTTCTTCTGGTATGGTAGGATATAGAAAAAAGGACTGTGGTTGCCTTTCAAGCGTACCTTCAAAGCTGTCGGAAACGGGTGTGTTATTAACTGTAAAATAATTATTAAATTCATTCGCAATGGCTGTTGGTTCTTTGTAGGTGCCATTAATGCTAGAAATCTCATTTATTAGTGTTTCTTTTGAGTTCCTGTTCAGAAAAGAGTTGATGAGCTTCCATTGTTCAGTGATACCAGAGGCTTCATGAAATTTAGCTTCGTAATACCTTTTTTTGGCGTCTCTCAATAATTTATTTAGGATATTTTTGTAACAGGAATATCGCTGCTGCAATTTGTAGTTAAATGGACAACGTTTCGTCTTTTTGTACATATTGTCTTTCTTACGCATACACTTCAGTAAACCATCAGTGAGCCATGGGTTATGGGGTGCAGGATACCTCTTGTGGCATCTAACAAAAGTGGTTGCTTCGCGAATACATTGCTTCAATACTGATGAGAATGCCTCAAAAGCTAGCTCTGCATTTGTTTCGGATTTAATTCTCGACCAGTCAAATGATGACATGGAATCTATAAATGAAACTTTGTCAAAGAGGGCTTTTCGAAAAGAATGCTTCGTTCGTGACAAGGCCGACGACAAGCGACAAAAAATGGCATAGTGATCGGTGATATCGAGGGGTATTATGCCACATTCATTACTTGATAAGTGGTTAGATAGAATGTGGTCAATAAGCGTGTTTGAGCCACCCGTAATACATCTTGTCGGCAACGTAAGAAGCTGCTCATAACCAAAGCCTGTAAAACAATTTGAATATTCAACCGAACCTTGATTGGAATCTTCTAATAGATTGATGTTTATATCTCCCATAATAACAACGTTTTTCCTTTCTCGTGAAATTCGATCCAGGGTTTCATGCAGTGCCGAACAAAACTCGGGCACGGATGATGACGGTGAGCGGTAGACGCATGCTAGAATAGTTTTTCTGAATGGGGTTGTTCAAGATTGTCGTCGATTTCAATCCATACAGATTCCGTGTTATCAGCTAGAATGGCGAGATCGTTACGACGCTTATATTTTACTGAAGATGATATGAATATAGCTGATCCACCATGACTGTTCGATTGGCGGTGACAATATTCTGGAGTGTAGTGTGGTAAGCAATATATGTTTCGGTCGTCAGACGATAGCCACGTTTCAGACATACAGATGAAGGAAAAGTGATGGGCAAGGGATGCTAGATAAACACAGATGTCGTCATAATGTTTTCTGAGACTACGCGTGTTGAAGTGGATGGCCGATAATCCTGGGCTTTCGAAAAAACGTCGAAGCTGGTTAGCGGAGTAATACATTTTGAGGCGTTTTGAAGGTTACTCAGCAATTCAGTTGATTGCCAGACACCAACTAGGAGGCAGAATGAAACACAGAAAGGTCTGCATCCTTCGTGATGCGGTATACCCGACTGTCAACTGATTTTCGTGCTTTGATCTGACAATTGTCGGTCCATAGGAACTTCCAGCCATGTTCCCTCTTAAGCTTCAGTGCCTTAGCGAAAAGTCCTTTCTTTTCCAACGTTAGATGATCATTTACATAAACAGGACGACTTTGCGAGCCCCCAAAGCCTAGTTCATTGGTGTTCAGTTTAGCTTTTCGTGCCTTAGTAATGAAATCTTGTTTCTTAGTACGTGAGCAGAACCGCGCGATGAGATTCTTGTCCCCCGTTCCAACTTTCCCTCGAACGCGATGGACGACGTCAATGTCCCCATCTGTAATAACGCAATCAATTTTTGCCCCTACAGCCTTCAAAATTGCCGTACAGTCTTCTCCCTGTGTACACGGAACATTCTTCAATTCAATGTTGTTTAGCCGAGAGTATTGCTCAAGTTCAGCTACTCTGGTTGTCAAGGCATCATTCTGTGACTGCAGAGCTTGATTGACTGTGCGTAAACGGTCGCTTTCTGACCTCACTTCTTCGACAATAGAATTCAGCATTTCGATACTGGAGACCAAACTGTTGACTTCGGCCTTCAATGCGTCAATTTCAGGTTGCGTTGCGGAGGCTTTTTGGTTCATCTTCGCAACCAGCTTTTCCACTACATCATCCAGTTTACCTTCGGACCAGGCCTCAAGCGACTGGATTCTTTTCGTTAGTTCAGCTACAGTTGGCATAGTAAGACAAGCTACAAGCTATACACTACAAGCTACAATACACTGGCAGCAGCAAATGCGGTAATATGTTTATGAGCACGAAGCAATAAGAGAAAGCCCAGGTGAACCAACGCTGTATGGTCTGCAAAGGCAAGTAAGTTCGTTTAGCTTGCGTTCCTCCAGCCGCAGGTGCTGCTGCCAAATGAAGCCGGGCAGCCTCCCGCACTACTTTTGTAGTCTGTTGGTATCAGCAGTCTTTATCACCAGGCGATGTTTCCACGGTTGACACTGGTCACGCAGGCGCGTTAGCCACCGACAGACCAAATCAGATGACCAGGTAGAAAGCGTGCGCACCCGTTGAGCAGTGAGCACGGGCACCCAGCAAAGCCCAGGCGAACCAGCGTCGTGTGGTCAGCTACGTAACCAAGTTGGGAACGTCGCAGAAAGCCCAGGTGAACCAACGCTGTATGGTCTGCAAAGGCAAGTAAGTTCGTTTAGCTTGCGATCCTCCAGCCGCAGGTGCTGCTGCCAAGAGGACCGAAAATCCACCTCCACCACGTATGAAGTCTTGGTAGTCTTGGTTGCGACAGCGTTTAATTGAGGAAAGACCTCGCAAACGAACGGGCAGAGCCAGTACACAGATGATGACGATGATGATGATCCAGAGTGGCAATGAGGACAAAGATACAAGCGGATGATGGTGATTGTGATCGTGCAGGGGTGAGGACGATGTAACAAATGCCCAGAATATATATATATATATATAATATATATATATATATATATATATATATATATATATATATGTATATATATTGTAGCGAAGTCTCCGAACTCTGAAATGGGTCGAACTCTTGAGTACCTCCTAGTGGGGCTACCCAATGAGGACGCCGCTCGCGCTGAGAGCCCGTGCTTGGCCGTGACTGTCGCCATTGTATATTCTCGCTCATTGCCGGCTAATAAACGCCTTAACAATTTGGTGGAGGTGCTGGGTACGTGATCGTAGCTCCAAAGGCATAGACGGGGATTGCAGCACTCTCCAGCAAAAGCGGCAGAAGAGTATTCGTGATGGCTCCACCATTTCTGAACCCACGTTCTTTCCTGGTGCGCTCGTATGGCTCTCCATCCCGACCTCTGTAGCTGGCCTCCCTTTCAAGCTACTTCCCAAATACGAAGGCCCCTACCGTGTCATCGAGCGCACCTCACCAGTCAACTATCTGATCGAACCCGTTGAACAATCTTCGGACATGCGCCGCTGTGGGCGAGACATCGTCAACGTAGAGCGCCTGAAGGCTTATTAAGACCCGCTCATAGTAACAATCTGTTAGGTCGCCAGGCAGCTCCCTCTTCGACCCCGAGGTAATTGTAGCGAAGTCTCCGAACTCTGAAATGGGTCGAACTCTTGAGTACCTTCTAGTGGAGCTACCCAAAAAGGACGCCGCCCGCGCTGAGAGCCCGTGCTTGGCCGTGACTGTCGCCATTGTATATACTCGCTCGTTGTCGGCTAATAAACGCCCTAACAATATATATATAAATATATATGTATATATATATATATATATATATATATATATATATATATAATATATTTATTTATTTATTTATATATATATACATGATTTACCATGATTTACCACATCGAACAAACTTGGTGTTCAACACAATCAAGGGCTTTTTATATCAGTCTGTAATATGGCAATTTATTCATCGGATTCATCAGATAAATCTAGAACGCTGCGCGCTATATGAATATTTATGGCGTTGAAGTGCCTGTTGATGCCGTACGTGTGCCGAGGCCCCACGATGTCCTGTATCACTGCCTGTAATCATTGAGCTAATACCTTCATGTAAATTTTACGGTGTACATTGGTTAGGGCTACGGGACGATACGCTGACACAGATTTCAGTTTATGTATACACGCTCTGTTTTCGATATGAGAGCGGTGTGGGATATCCTGTATTATGATGGCAAAGTAATTATTTTTTATAGGCTTCAATAAATATTCCTGTAAAAATAGGGCTGATTTCATGCTTAAACTATACTTATAAACGGCGGCTGTGAAACCGTCCGGACCGGGCGACTTGCCTGGGTTTAACTTGTCTATGGCGTCTTCTACTTCGGCCACATGCAGTTGTTACACGCTCCAAGCTTTCTTTTCTCATCCTGACGGGGTCAAAATAGCCTGAAGTCATTCTGGAAGCTTTCAAAATTTGCGTCGTGCAATGCAAACAACTCGCGATAATGGTCCGTGAAAGCTCATGTGATGCCTTCGGTATCAGTTGATACGGTGCCGCCCCCCTCTATCTCGCGTACGCAGTTTCTCTCACCACGGGCTTTTTCCAAGCCTAGAGCGCATTTCGAAAGCATTTCACCTGCCGCGGTGTTATCCGCCCTTGGCTTACCGAAACACCTCCATAGCGGTCTTCATTTACAGCTCTAACTTTTGTTTTACTTTTCCAATATCTTCACTCCACTTTGCCAGGGCTCGGTATTCCTGCTTGAGTAACTTGTCAAGTAGCACCCTCAACTCAGTCTCCTTTTTTACATCGTACCGAATGCCCGTAGCCCTGCTTGTTGCTTTATTTTTAGCTTTTCTTTGGAAAGTTCCCACTGTTACCAAAGGTGAATCTTTTCGCTGAGGCTTGTTTTGCTAATTTCTTCTTTCACTGCCTGATTACAAATATCATGCTGCAGAAAGTTATTATTTATTTTCCACAGTTCTCAATAGAATGACTTACTTCACTTCGAAATTCCGACAGAGCCGAGGACTAGGCAGTGATCGGAAGAAGACACAGGGGTGACATTATAACTGTTGCATTCCGGTAGGATGTCGATGCAGACGTAAATGCGGTCAAGTCTTGGATGGTTAGGGCCTTCAAATCGCGTGTACTTGACCGCACTTGTACCTGTGACACACTCCGCTACATTTTCGACGTACAATTTTGCGACAACACTAGCCAAGAGGTTGGTACTCTTATCTTTGTAATCCCGAGTACTGGTTTTGTCGTGTGCGCTCAGTCACCAGCATTACTAATTTATTTTCTGCACAGACCTGTTGTTCAAGACAGAAAAAAAACAGCACCCTTTCTTCTACCTTGTTGAACGCGTAAACGCACACGACCCGCCACTCGGTGTTATTCAGGGCGAAGTCTACATCGGCCTGCTTCGAACGAAAAATGGGCTTCACCTTAAACCCAGGCAACTTTTTAACAAAAGGTACTATCGGCGTCAAATGGAACCCGAACAGCGGAGCGCGTGTTTCAAGCATTAGAAACAGTATAGTGTTGACCGTCCAGTCATCACCATCGACAGGCGTGTACATCCGGTTTGGCAGCACTGCGTGATCCCCCTACAGTGCGTTATCTCCGTTTCTGCTCCAGTTTTCGTGTGGTGGTAATGATGGCCATCGTGGGCGTGCCGAGCGCTTTTGATCGTCTCACTCGCAATTCCTTGCTTTTACTTCAGCGTCGCAGTGCAATCGGTGACTTGGCACGATAAAAAAATAAATCGGTTTGCAGTTGATTTTCAAACGATCGTCGCGTCTCGTTCGCCAGCGCTGCTTCACCTGCATCCCTGTTTCAGAGAACGACCCGAAAACGCGTCAATTCTACGTGGGTAGTTGTTTAAGAAAATTAAAGTTCGAAGTGATCTAAAGGACAAATTTATGAACGCCAATGAAGCAAAACGTTAATGCCACCATGAATAGCGGAGGATGTTTCATGGCTTGAATCTTGCAGCAGCTTACTTTAACTCGTGTGAGTAGATGGTTCCCCAGCTTACTGGGCCACGCCTCAGTAAAATGAGTTAAAGGTGAACAGACGCTTTGCGTCATGGCTCCTATGACCAGCTTGCAGCGGAGATCAAACCAGTCAATTATGAATTAATAAAAAAAGTTCACAAAGTACCATTCCAGTGAGGGCTGACTCATTTGACAATATTTGGTCAATTTCGATTCACACACACAATCGAGCTGCTTTGTACATATTCTTCCTTAAATGGCTTCTGCCTTAAGAGAGCTCCACTATTCTTAAAAATATAAATAGGCAGAATTCGCATCTCAGTTATGTGTAATAAAATAACTAGACAAAGTTTGCAGTAAGCTGTGTCATTAACACACGCAAACATTACGCTTCAAAGTTCTGCAGGGGCCTTGCCATAGTATAGGGTACTAAGTAAGGTTGGGGTGTAGCGTTTCTAACAAATCACTAAAGAGGGCACATGGTAACAAAATTGTAACGTGCACACAAATGCGCACACAGGCCACAAAAAGACATGAACTTGGCAACAGATCTGTCTGAATTTTACGCTTTCTTATGTGCTTTGGCAGACGCCCTATATTCTAACTCAATCATTCAGTCGGTATTTATTATACGCAGGCGAAAGAAAGTATTATGGCCTGGTAAGCAGGGGGAAACTGAAGATCGTAGCCGTAAACAAACATTATGACGCAGTGATCGAGTTGTACCGAAAACGAGAACATTATTGTTCTCGCGTTAGTCACAGTGTGGCCACGCTTCTGAAGGCGTATAAAGGAGCGCTTTGCGATAAAACTAGACACAAGGACAGCAGCCCCCAAAGTAGAAGAAGGTATTTCTGCGGTGGGTTTGCCCCGACGGTGCCGCCTGGCTGGGCGCGCATGGGAGCTTGCACACAGCGTGCATTCCGTCGCAAGGGGGCATGTACATTACGAGAGGAAGACAAGAAGAGACGACTGCGCCAAGGAATTCTACAACGTGGCTGAAGAGAATCTTAGGCATCCGGAGGGTGGGCATCGCGAAAACGTTTCGTAGTCTTCCAGCGCTCTTCGAAACGTAGATGGAGAAACTGAAAAATGTGGTTGTCCTTCACTTCCAAGTTCTGCGTGAGAAGCATGTTCCGGCTATTTTTTCTCGGGGAAAAAATTGTCCCTCGAGGTGCTCAAGAAAACAAGTGAGTTAACGTTGCTATTTTTCATTCAGGCGATATTGAATGCTATTGTTGAAAACAAAACGCGAAGCATGGGTCAAAATTTTTGTTTACTCTACTTTGGACGACAAAATAAAGGGTGCTTTTCAGACGTAACAAATTTTCCTTCTAAAGCGGAAACAGGTTGACATTACTGAACATAGTTTTAAGGAAAGATCAACTATTGCCAGAATAATACAAGTTACAATGTCATATACAGTGAGTTTTTCACTACATTTTTTAGTTGTTCTTCTCATTATTGTGCTTGTAGTTGTTTTAAAATAACCATCTCTCTGTGATAACAAGTACATCTACGCATTAAAAAAAAAACACGTGGCTGATAGCCACACAGTGGTGGTCTAGTCGCTAAAGTACTCGGCCACTGACCCGCAGGTCGCGGGATCGAATCCTCAATGCAACGGCTGCATTTTAGATGGAGGCGAAAATGCTGTAGTCTTGTGTGCTCAGATTTATATGCACGTTAAAGAACCCCAGGTGGTTGAAGTTTACGGAGCCCTCCACTACGGCGTCTCTCACAATCATATCGTGGATTTGAGACGTAAAACCCCGCATATCAATCAATCAATAAATAAACACGTGACTGATCTTTCTGTTTAAAAATCGGTATATGACACGAAAAGGAAACGCAGCTTCACAAAGGGCTTTTATCATTTATTGTACTTGGTTTTGCCAAAAAGGCGAAAGAATGAACACTGGAGCAACGAACTGTAATGTCATGCGAAGAGCGGCAAGCAGCTCAAACTTGCAGCGGTCACCTCAAGCAAAAGGCATGCATGAAGTGAACATACACAGGAATAGTGTGGACTAACAACTGTCATAGCCCAGCACTTACAGTGCATGCGCTTTTAAAAGAAAAGAAGTGTGCAGAACACGAACGCACAAGTATACACAGCATGATCGTGAACTGTGACGATTCTTGCTTGTTCGTGTGTGACGAGGACGCTCTTTTCGTAAACGTGGCCATGGCAGCATGCGAAGTGACCTTTGTGTTTCATTTAACCACTCTAAGTTCAAACCAAACTTTCGGTGTAAGCACAAGAGGTACAATGCGCCCGAATCACGAAATAAGTGTGCGCACATGGGCAACGCCTTGTGAAAGTCAATGCGCTGGGCGACGAACTTTAAAGCGCGCCCAACGTGTTCCCTTTGCGTCATTTTGCTATTGGTGATCAATACGTGCTGGAGTTACTGAGCTCAGGGGACTACAACGATATATTGTTATAAATAGCTTGCCGTCAGCAAGCGGAACAACGTATGCTCCATGGTCTAATGGCTTCGCACCGCGTGCTGAGAAGAGAAGGGTCGTTTAGGGCTCCACGCCTGGTATGGAACTTCTCGTTTCTTTTTTGAATTTCTTTTGTACGCGTTTACAACGTCATATTCATGAAGGAAAAGCATCAGCCGAGCCATGGTTGACATTGGCATAGAAAAATTTTATGTTAAAGTTATTTGTCTTAGCGAAATGCAAAAATACTTGCACACTTTGTTATAGTTTGACGTTGTAAAGTGAGAGCATGAAAAGCTGTTCTAAACACACGTACGATAAAGTACTATGAAATTATATGGTAGTTTTCGCACGCGGAACTTAACATAACTAAGTGATGTCCTTTGTTTTACGTACAACGTAAGTGCTGATAGCCTACAGGTCTGATTACGCGGGCAGCAAGTGTAGTTATCTCGGTCTAATTACAATGTTGGGCTTGACACGAATAAGTAACTGAAACAACGATCACAGAGTAAGAGCTTGGTACATTCAAAAAGAAAGCTTTCGTTTTTTAATGCGTCCGCCAACGCCACTTAGCGCATATGTCCCGCCCTACATCTTGATGGAAATGAATCCTAACCAATTTCCTCATTTTCCGAGAGATCTAGTTAATTCGTTCACGCACTTCCTGAAAATGACACCTGCGATGCCGTATGTAACGCTCGAAATTCATATATAAGGAGCATTGTTTTGAATAGCGTTAAAATTATTTGCTCTTTACAAACTAGATATATTCGTTACTAGTGACCGTTTTCCTCAATCCTCAACTAATATAACCTAATACGTTTTTCGTTTGGCATGGTTATAAGCGCCGATTAACTTCTCTGTCCTAGTAGAACATTGAGGCGCAGCTAAGGAAACCAAAATTACGGTTAACAAAGCTCCATGGCGTCAATAAATAAAATGGTCCTCTTTTCTCTTCTGGTAATAAAATCGGGTGCACTGGGCACATTTACCTGACAGAGTCAACTAGCCTCTGGCCTTCCACCTCCATAAAAGTGCGATCACCGCGGGCGAAATTGAACCCATGACATTTGAGCCAGCGGACGAATAACATAACCTCTGTACGACCGAGGTGGAGGAGCACAAATCAGTTTCCTGTCAAGTCTCATGCGAAAGGCAAGATTTGGCCTGAATACACAGGTGGACATGACCAACATACACACCACACACACACACACACACACACACACACCACACACACACACACACACACACACACACACACATATATATATATATATATATATAATATATATATATATTATATATATATATATATATATATATATATTATATATATATATCAGACAGAAACCAACTATGATAAATGATAAGGACACCGTTAAGTACTCTTTTGGTCACTTCTGATTAAATAAGGTTGTCTCGTGTGCACATAACCTTTAAGCCCGCACGCAGTGCTCTATGTGAATTTTCCCCCTTAAAACACATGTGCTTAGTATCAGCATACTTTATGCCTTTCCAGAGTGAAGGCCCCACAAAACATCTGCGATCTATTTTATCTTGAGCAACTTGAATCTGCTTATATCTCTCTCATATAGCTCGCCACTGTCTTCGGTTGCGTTTTCAGTTCCTTGGTATGGAATCCATTGTTCTGACTCTAAGTTCTTTAAATTACACCTGAAGTGGCTATTTTTTTCTCATACCTTCGCTGATGCATTCTGGTCTCTCAAAACTACAGAAAGTGGCTATTTTTTTCTCATACCTTCGCTGATGAATTCTGGTCTCTGAATACTACACCAATCAATTTCCGTCTTGTTACACTCTGTGTAGTTTTGAAGCAGTTTTCGTGCCACCATTCAAGTTTCATTCTCATATGTTAGAATCAGCCGAATGCAGGGGTCGCATACATTTCACTTTAATAATAGTGACAGACTGTCCGTCATGTCAATTGAGAATGTCTGCTATACATTTTTTATCCCATTCACTGGCTTTAAAACGTGGAGAAGGCCCCACTAGAAATTGGTTTAGGTTCGGACCTGTGCTGAGACTCCAAAAGGTTGGTTGGCAATTGTGAGCACTTTGCCGAGCTTTCTCGAACAAACTCGTAGTGCTATCCGCTCCATAATGCAACGAGTAATATCCTACCCATGCTAGCTTCTACTTCTACAGCTGCACAAAATTACGTAATTAGGTTTCGGCTCATTCCACCGTTCACTGGCACAACACCAACTCATTTGATGCTTTCTCATGTTCAAAATTACCAGTACGATATTTTGCTCGTGTTGCCAAACACCATTGCCGTCAGTAACGACTTTCCTTAGACGTCTGCTCGAGTGGACAAACTAGAGCACAGGACAGCCAAGAACGTGTAGAAGAGCTTGTCAGCCGAACGAGCGAGAGCAGTTTTAAGTGCTCCGAAAACGCTAAGGTTCTGGACTCTGCAGTATATGAAGGTTAAAGTCCGTCTAACCGTGCGAAAGTGTGAGGCTGGGAGAATGATATTCTTGGCGGCCTGCTTACGCCAAGGGGAGGCAGTGTAGTGTCAGACCCCGGAGATGGAGCCTACCAGATGCATCTCCGCCCCTCTAACTCTAGTGCCTATCCACATAAGGCCCATCATTCGGGACCTTGGGGAAGGAAACCTTTAGAGTCAGAAAAAGAAAGCCGGGGACGACCGCATTCGTGAAAAGCCGCATGCAGGGATTTTCCTGAAAGCCCTTTTATGCGGGATAATAGCGAAGGCAGAATGTACAATGGCCGCAGGAACCAGCCATGCCGTGCCTGCTTTCTGTGCTTGCCTTCGTCTAAACAAAGCCAGTATTGAGAAAAACAAGGAGGTGCTGGAAAGAGCAAAAACATGTCCTCTCGCAAACTCGCGACGTGACCGGAGCGCACAAACCGCAAGAGCCATGCACGCGAAGAGTATAGCCACCCCTTCACTCTGTGCAGCCAGCATCATCGTTATTTGTTAGTGACTGGCAGCCGTTAAGTTGCGGTCTTAGCTTTCGCTGAGCAGGCAGAAAAATATGCTAAACGACAGGGTTGTCATCACGCCGTCCAGAAAGCAAATAAGCGGCTGATCGACGCCAAAATTACGGGCAGCAAGGTTGACCGAATCGCAGACGTGCGATGTTTGTGTGTCACAAAAAAGAAAACATGCTTAAACCAAATTACAAGTTTTTCTTTCATGATCAGTCACAAACGACGTGCAAATGAAAGTCATTAAATAAATGCAGACTTTGCGGTATTGTGACATCTTCCTTTGGTTCAAGCACACATATGCGCACAAGACTTCTGGTTGTTACCGAGACCCATAAGAGAAGTGGCACAAGCTTCATTCTTAAAAAAATTGTACACGCTCTTTGTACAGCTCCAGTCCGTCTCAATCTAACTGGTTATATATAGAAATCTGCACAAGACATTCCCTTGTCCAAAGGCTGCAAAGATACGCATGCGTCTAATGGCTAAACTTTAACAAACGTTTTATGCAAGCAACAAACTTCGAATGTTTTGAAAAGAAAGCTGTATTGAGCAGAAGTGCTTCATGCACTGCAACCAGAAAGCAAAAGCATTCTCTGCACGAGCAACACGAGGGTGGTTAAAATATTAAGTGTACTTTGTATGAAGGATGTTTTGCAGCGCTCGTCATGTCTTTGAAAGAGCACTGACATCAAATTTCCGAATCGAGATGTACCCTTCATTTGAGGCCTGACCCCACGTATTCGATGCAGTGCCGACGCTGTGCAACGAATACGTGGGACAGGCCTTAGCGCCGCTTTTTTCTGCGGAGAAGTGGTCAGCCATGGCGCGATCTCGCAAGATAGCACCACTGGTAGCACTTCCAGTGCAATATTGGAGAGATTGCCGGCCGTTTTGACTAGCGCTAGATTCCCGTGATATAAATCATTGAAAGTGATAGTTGTTCGTCCCTCAGTTGCGTTATACGCCGCGAATCGCTACCGGGGAGTCGATAGATGCTCGTTGACGCAAAAATCTTGACATGAGTAAATTGAATATCAATGCTCGTTTAGGGCTATTACGCAGTGAAGAGATGAAAATAATAGAAATGCCGGTCATTACAAACGCCTTTGTCAATGTTGTCTTGATCTCTCCTCTTGAATTGGTGTTTGCGCCGCTGAAATCTTTTAGGCTTATATTTCTTGGCAGCTTTGTGTGTTTAGGTTTTCTAAAATATTCACAAAAGCGCAGTTATCATTATTTAATTTTTAAATATATGTTACTGGATTCTAATAACATCTATTAACAGCTTTTGCTGAACGTCGGGTTGATTTGAAGTGTTATGCGAACCTATCGCGCCAATTCAGAGACCAAGTAATTATGTCATTGTTTTGGTTTCAATATAGTCTATAACACAAAGAATTCTTTTTTACGCGATAAGTAATCTCCATAGTAGTTCGGAAATGGTAAGCTAGTGTATCACATAGTTTTAAATGTGGAGGAAAAGGTGGTGCCATTGATTCATTGATGAAGATTATTCTGCTCGCTAAACATGTCGAGCAGGAGTGCTGTCAATTTGCCACAGATTACTCTGTAATTTCTGTAACAATATGACGCCTTGAAAATACCTTAAAGGTGCATACCTTTTAGTGTAGCTTCACACGATGTAATATATATCTAAGGCTCCTCGTGTTCCGATAAATTTGAAAATATTATAAAGACTCTCCGGTAAAAATTCTGGCAATTTGAATTCATCCGACAAACTCTGATTTCAAAAGCCATTTTTAAGAAATAAAAGATATCTTGAAAGCGAAGAATCATCATTCAAAAATAGCACACTTTCATCAGTGGCAGAAGCATCGAAAAGCATATGCTTGCGTAGATTACAACGTTTATGGTTGTAATACGAACAAACGTAGGTGTTTTGCACAAGTATTTGCGTTCGAATGTGTATGTCATTGCACGTTCATACTTTCACACACACTTAAATTACATTTAGTGTGTTCACATATCTTCGTGTTCAGGCATCGTCTCATATAATATTTCGGAGCATACTGATAATATTATTAACAATAAATCTTTTTCTTTCGTCAAGAAGATGAGGGAGCCTAAGAGGGAAAAAAACCAAAAACTGTGAAGCAGCTTGGCTATCTCCTGCCCCTTCAAAAGTGCACTTTGGCAAGTTTACAGCAGTCGCCATCAACAGCATTATTATTAGGGCAAATTAACATAAAAATGAAAGGATAGAAAAACTGGATTATCAGCAACAATACCGACTTTTGATGGGAAATAAAATAATATGTATATATTGCAATAACTTAGTTAAACCACAGTGAAATTTTGCATTTCGGTGCATTGGATAATAATGAGAAGGAAAGTCTGCTAAACGCCAAAATTCCTGAATGAATCGTGCGAAATATATACATTAAAAACATGAAGTACTGAATATATATATTCAATAACTTAGGCGTCCCTTAGTGCCAGCTGCTCTATAAAGGGAGTAAAATTATGGATTCGCAAGGAAAATTCGGCCTGTTCACACAATAAACAGGCTTGTAATCTTTCCGTAATACCTCTGGGCTGACGCAGTTCAGTCATTAATAAGTTTTATGTGGTTCTCAAACGAGTCGTTGTTTATTAAAAGCTTTAGCTTTAAACCTTGAAGGGCACCCAGTATGCAAACGACCCAAGCTCGAGTCTGTCCGTACTGCGCACGAAAAACTGCACGATATCAGGCTGTCAAGCCATTTATTATGCGATAGGCGCACCTTTGACGCCAAGTATACATGAACCTAGCGAAACATTGCGTTGACTCAAGAATCTGCGGTATGAGGCACATTGGGACACGGATGCGACATCCGGTGATATAGCTTCGCGAATCGAAATCACTTGTACGTACAAACAAAACACCCTGCATCAAGAATGATTCTACGCACTTCGGTAACTCGCACGTATGGTGCCCAAGCTCTTTAATAATGATTCATGACGCATACAGCTTGTCGGGATACAGATTCGACACTTTCGAAAGGTTGCGAAACTGTCGACATGAGTGAGTACTCGTAGTTATCGAGCAGTAGGTAAATTCCACCAAAGTTGCCGGTAGAACTGGCGTAGAAGCGCTCATTTGTGGATTGGTTTATTCTAAATGAAGAAGTTTTAGAATATCAGCACTTCTGTTATTACTGTATTGTATCTACACAATAGTTACACGACTTATGGTACTTTTCTTACACTAAAAAGTTGAAATTCCTGAAAAGCTCGCATAATTTCATTTGCTGGGAAGTCAGTTTCGTGAAAATCCCCCTTATGGAGGTAGGTTAGAGACAGCAAAAAGTTATTGCCCTGCATTCTTTCGTAGCAAGAGACCGCTGGGCAAATCCATACGTACTTCTCAAACGGCTCTCAGAACAATGATGATTATTTAATTAACTAAGAAGTTTTCTTTTCGAGAAGTCCGAAGGGACGGCTTGCGTACCTTTGTACCCACACGATGACCCTTTATTTCACTAATATTGTTCACTGATCTGTATATAGTAGGGCCTTGTTTCCTTTATTCTGTTGCACCCGTAACTCCCTGGGGCCAGAAGAAAACTATGAGAAAAGAGACAGCGGGGCATCATCTTCTTGAAGGTGCTGCCTACTGACCTGTGTGCTAATTCAGAGGAACAAAATAAACTTGTAAATCCAGTCAGTCGGCGTAACCCAAATACTCGGAGCAGCGCGAACCGGCCCAATTGCTGAGCCGTTTGCACCGGCAAATGGAACGCTCTGAGCTAGAGAGGTACAGTGCAAAATGAAAGCATAGCCTCGGAGACCAGCTACTTAACCACAGTCAGTGCATCAGCAGGCCCCAAGTAAAGAAATAAAGAAAAAATAAATGTTCTGAGGATTGGATCGAATGGTGAATATAAATTTGCATCTCTTTTCACAATTTACTTTGGTTCGGGAAAGTGATTATAGGTAGGGTGAAGCAAAATGAGACAAAATTGTGAAAACGATGAATATATATTTTTATTCCATTAGTTACCATTAAACGTAAACGCAGAAAGTTTACTTGGAGCATAGGGTGTGGGCTACATAGGTATGACCATGTTGCCACAGATAGAAATTTTAATATAAAAATAAATAAATAAATAAATAAATAAAGGCATCAACTGCCTCGTTTTGCACCAAATTGTAGGGGAAAACGAGACAGTGTAACAAGTTTTATTTCTTGAGGTCCCTCTGAAGCTCACTTCTCTCCGACCAGCAATGGGCTGTCCAGCAGGACCATAAAGCGGCCGCCAGGTACTCCCTGTCGGTCCCTGCGTGGGACCGACAGGGAGTACCTGAAGTCCTGAAGTACGCGTTAAGCACGTACTTCAGGACTAAAATAAAGTTGCTACATTTTATTTGTCAGTAATTTCACTAGAAGCACCGTAAGTTCACTCTGTGGGCCCTCACGCAGTCCTCACAAGCCCATCTCTTGCACTTCATTGATTGAATTCAGAGAGACCCTGGCACTTTGTAGCTCCTAAAGTCCTTGCAGATCGAACACCATCCGTCTGTTCTTGTGCTAATCTTTTTTTAACGCTTGCACTTTATCACATTATTATTACAAATTTAAATATGTTCTGACGTGTCTTTTTTATCTCTTTATACCGTTTTAATGCAGAACTGCATGGCTGTTTTGTGGCTTTCAACTTCGTCAACCGGGCTTTGTGAGGCGATGCATTTAGGAGTATACCTATCTCTTGCTATTTTTTTAAAGTGAGATGAAAATAATCTCATTAAAACTCAATTACAAACATGTTTTTGAACGGCTTCAGTTAGAGATTCTTCGCATTTTTCATAGACCTCCTAACAACATCCTTGGGAACGTGAAACAAGTCAACGCAGTACGAACGAAGTGGGCCCTGCCCTTAACAGAAATCAGTGCATTTAATGTGTTTTCTTGCCAGTGAGCTCTATATCATGTGCTCTAGTACTTCCAAACCCTTCAAAAATTATTAAATTATAATATGAGTGTAACTGCTTCCCTTAATAGACACTCTTTAAAACAGCTGGATGTCTTTTTTTCTGCTTTTTCCCCTTCCTTCTACACGTCCGAATGAAAAACGAATTAAACTTTGGTCCCGGACACCAAATGAACTAAATTTTCATAAGTAAGTAGCTAGAAGTATAAAGTAAATAAATAAACACTTACCTAGGAGAAATGGCCCGCGAGTAGCTTCATGCACGGATCCGAAAATTCGGTTGAGCAGAATTGATGGATCACAAACACACCTACATTAGCCGCGTCATTTTTGACACGTGAACGCTGTGAGCAATCGTCAAATTTTACACATAAAAAGTTCTACAACAACGAGCAATTATCGCCGGAAAAGAGAAATAAAGAAAAGTACTTTTTTGTATTCGCTACGGAGGCCGGCGAAGTCAGGATTTCGCGTGTTGCTCCACCCTACCCTACTTCTTTTTTGCTACCTCGCAACCCCTCCCAGATTTCTGGCCGAGTTCTTCTCCGTTCCTTTGCCGAGCACAGATTAGCTTTTCCTTTCTTTTTATATCATAGCTCAGTAACTATTATTCACACATTCAGGCTTGGCGTGTGTGTGTTTAGAATACTCCCTCTCAGTTTTCGCCAATAAACCAAGGCTGTCAGTTGAACAGAATGGAACGTCGTTAAACCGTTATTGGTTACATTGAACGAAATACGTAGTAGTTAGTCGCACTTCAATTCAGTGACTTTTAATCCTGAATAACATGAAAACATTGTCGCCATCCTGCGTAAAACTAATGCATCACACCGGTTGTGAATTGTACGAATTTAAGTTTGAAATGCCAAATTTTCATAGTGGTTCTCAAACCTGAAACGATGTGCATGAGTCATATTGCTAGTAAATTGGAGCTGACGCTTATCTCATCACGAATATGATAGTCAACTGACTTATGACTTCAATTATGTTTCGTTTTAAGAAAATTTGACTGTTTGTACTGCGCCGCAAGGAGAAAAAAATTCGCCAAGCTTGCTCCAAGCCACGTGAAGTTTGAAGCAGCGAAACTGGACAATTTTAGAGACCAACGTGGTATCTTCTATGTTGTTGATACGCTTTAACTACGTGAATATGGGTTGTTATTATGTTCAATGTTAAGTGCAGAGAGATTCGAGTCAAACCACAGACAGCTACAGACACGACGTGGATATTCATACTCTAGAGACAGAAACTCGCGCTGAAACCAAACTTTCACACTTCTCATAGCTCTCTGGGCATGTCGTCATCTTTGACGTAGGCCTTCGGGGACTTCTCTCATCCACAATTGCCTTTTCGATTCTGCAGTATTTTCTCGTTGTATGTAGTTGGAGTCTTCGGCTCACTGCAGTTGCTTTACTGCCATTTTGGGGAAAACTGTTGCCTTTTTTCAACTTTAATCAACGAGTGGCGTGTAGCGAGGTTTGCCCATATTTTTAAGTATATTCATTCAGGATTTAACTGAACAAAAACGCCAATAAATATCTTGAAGTGCACCTCAAGTCATACAAAAGTACTCATTATTAATGGAAGCGGCAAACAAAAGAAATAAAAGAGAAATCAAAGAGGTGGAAAGAAACTTATCTGTACATTTGTGCTAGAGCTACTGTATGGAACTGGTTTTTTTTTATATCCAAGTTACCCTATCTCATGCAGATTATGCACTGTTAACGGGTCAATGGTGCCCCGCCGCGGTAGTATAGTGCCTAAGGTACTCCGCTCAGGTTGCGGGATCTAATCCGAGCGGCGGCGGTTGAATTTTCGATGCAGGCAAAAACGCTGTATGCCCGTGTGCTGAGTATTGGGTGCACGTTAAAGAACCCCAGGTGGTAGAAATTTCCGGAGGCCTCCACTAGAGTGTCTCTAATAATCATATTGTGGTTTTAGGACGTAAGCCTCACATATTAATCACATATCAAGCACAGCGCAGTAGTATGAATGAACACATGTGCATGAGTGCGGTGGAGGCGAGGGCTCACAAAGCGCCCCTTGAAATCAATGCAGATGAATGAGGAACTTTCCTTTACAGAACTTCAGTCGACCCATGACTGCTTCACCTACCACTCAGGGTTTCTTTTATGGGAGCGTGTGCGACGTTTTACATGTACACCTTTTTGTATGCACGAGTATTCACACAAGAAAATACTGCAACAGTTCTTCTGCCACGAGCTTCAGTCGAAGAAGTGGTGAACGTATGCACTTTCCCATTTGAAACGCTGCGTAAAGGAACATGACAGACTGCAGTACGTTGTATCTTTACAAAGCGCCGTGGCGGTGATCAATGCAGACGCGTGTACACTCTGTAGAAGTAAACAAAACTTTCAGTGCCATTTGAACAAATAAAAAATTCAGTGCTGCCAAATATTTTTGCAGCATCTTCCGTGTCCGGCCACTGCATTTGTTTCATGGCAGTGAGGCAAGACATATGTAAAAATTGCGCTTTGCTAAAAGAAAACGTGACTAATCGCTGGCCACACTACATTTGATCCTGATGAGTACAGGCACGTGTTATTTTTCCCACGCATGAGTTAGCACTAAAAAAGAAGGAGGAACTACACGCAGCGTGAACTCAAAAGGTCAATGATAGGCTCCACAGTTGCTATGAAAGCAACGATGTTATTGCACACCAGGCCTGGTCAAACCTCTAAGTTATCCAGCTGTATAAGTTAAGCACGCCATCATCTAGAAGCACGCTTAGTCTACACCTGCTGCACGCCAGACATATTCGTAAGCCAGTAAAGGCCGGTGCAATGGACGAGTGGAATACAAGTGCGAGTGTCTACGCGGTAATCACGCCCTCCCCAACTGCGCCCGAGCCGGTGACCCTATGCGCTTGATCTCCGATCTTTTCCCCTTCGTCCTCGTCACTACCCCCTTCCGCTTTCTCTCGAAACCCCGCCATTTCACTCGTCTATCTCTCCCTATCTCTGATGTTCCATTCTGATCACTACCTGCTGTCTTCTCCTTTCGTTTATTTTTTATGATCAGTTGAATGATGGCAGTACATGGCTCTGGCAGCGAGCGTAAGCTACGTCCCTTTTATTCTCGTGCCAGCGGCTCCTTTTACTCCGTTCTATCGACAGCGTTTTGTTTTGAAGCTTGTTTTGCTTTGAAAAGGCTTTTGTTATCTGTGACAAGCATAAGGCGAAGGCTAACGCACAAAGTGGCCTCGTTTGGTACCGATGCACCCGAGAGTACGGCACTGAGTGCTGCAGTGTTTTGACGCCTTTTTTCCTCCAACCCCGCTATCTCCATTCAGAGGCGTGAGGCGGACTCGTGCAGTCAGAGCGCGATTTAAATATTTCGACATGCTTCCTTTGTGTGCTTAAAAGGCCCTGTTGGTCGACATCGTACGCCTTATTTGAAAGGCCATCTGACGCCGCGCTTTTTTTTCTTCTTCGTCGCTTCTAGAACGACACGATAGAGACATCAACCAAAAGGAAGGTGGGAAAGAGATGACCGAATAAGGGAAGCCGGCGAAAGAAGCAAAAATATGAAGCACGAGTAACAACGTTTTTCTTGTACTATATTCGTTCTTTCTGTTCTTCTTGCTGGGTGTGTGCGTCTGCCGCTCGGGTGCAAAGGAGGCCGTGTGATTCTACTGCCTACAACCTTTGTGCTTCCGCCGCGACATACATGAATGCTGCCGACGTGAACTTCGATCAGCGCGTGCTCTGCTTTTCGAGTTCACGCTGCTTTTGTGACACGTATTGATACGATGATGCTCCTCTTTTCACGACGTGTTTCACTCGTGTATGTTTTTTCAAGCAGTAAGATGGGAAAACAAAGTATAAGGAAGGAGGCTTGGACGCTAAAAAGAGCCGTAATATGGAAAATAATGAACGTATTGCTAGACAAGCGGAAGAACAAAAAAAAATTGACTCATGAATTTGTATCAGCATAGAAGTCCATGCTAGCAGCACCTAAACTTTCTCAATATCTCGTACTTGAGTGTTTTTTCTATTGCTGTTTAAGAAAAGCAAGTATATCAAGCGAACCAATAATTTCGGTTTCTGCCTGTTCGGCATTTCTTATTTCCCGTGACTTTAGCTAAGAAGCTGTCAAGTTATTTTCCAAGATAATTTGCCTGAAATTTCGGCAATGAGAGCTCAGTTAAGCTCCTGTAAAATGCTGTTAGTAATCGCAGTGTGTTGCTTCCAAATTATTGTTAACAACTGCGTTATGATCCTCTTCAACGCTAAATAGTGTGGCTGCTGTGGCTGGTGATCAAACCTGCGACTGCGTACTGAGGAATATCATCGCAGCGCGATGAGTGAGTGTGGCTTCAGTGTGACAGTGGGCTGTTATTGATGTTTTGGTGTTTCAAGCGCTTAAAACTTTTTGGTGAGGGCACTGCAGTGGTCTCACGCAAAGCACACGTGCCGCATAGAAAAGGAGTCATCGGCGGGGAACAGACCATGTGACCGGTCGAGGGCAAGAACGTCGAGAACCAATAAGAAGGTTGCACGGCAGCGGTAGAAGAGAAAAGACTATGACGGCCTGTAATGACGGCAGTCTTACTTTTTGATCTCTGACAAAGAGACGCTGGTGTTCGGGTTCGTGCCGTCGGGTTGCGGACTCGAGCACGAAGGGCCCGCCAGCATCGAATGAGTCACCAGACGTCCTCTGGAAGGAGCGGTCATAGGGACGAGCCGCTGCCACCACCCGAGCGGCTGAATCTGCTGTCGGCTGCCAGCTTTGAGACAAGCCTGCGCCTGCTGTGTAAGCCACAACTCTGTGTACCTGAGCAGTGCCTGGACAGGCCCGGCTTGCTGACCCTCGGCGCGCATCCTTCTACTGCAGCTGCGTTTGCTCGCCGCATCCGCTCCACGAGCACCATCGCCGCCAACGAGATCACGTGCTAGCAACGGGTTTGCCACCCATCATTGCGTCACGACATCAGGATACACCCATCTTTTCTGTAGATTGCCCGCGAAACTATGTTTAGTTAGCTCTTTCATGTACTAACTCCATATTTGGCAAAAAACACAGCTTTATTGAAAGAAAATACTGGTGCAATATTTCGCAGACAATTATATTCTTGCAAGAAACAAAACAAAATGGCAATTTAGTAAGAAAATAAAGACGGGGTCACCTGAGGTGACCACCATGTAGTAAGGGTCTACTGGTCACTTTTGGTGAAAGTACAGCTGTTGATAAAGTACGTGAGATTAGTCACTCATACAACATTTTTTTTCCTTCACTGTCAACATAGTAGAAACAGCTCATACACAAATATCTTGAAACATATTTCGGGTCCATTAACTAGCACGCCTTTAGGAAGATGGCAGCCGGAAGAAAGTAAACGTAACATTTCACGTTGAAGCCCTAACGAAGTAGCGTAATCTCTGTCAGATTGCCGAATGCTTTAAAATGTGCGCTGTTTAAAATCCGACAAGCGGGGCTCACTTGTTTTCAGAGAAAAAAAAGGAAGATGGTTACCTGGGGTGACCACCACGTAAAAAAGATGTGGTACATCTCAAGACAAAATATATTTAACGCATTTGTAACTTCCCTCTATTGGTTCTCTTTGGTGGTTTGTATTATTTTGTTCTGTTGGTCACAACGTTACTTTCTTGGTTGTGTGCGTGTGTGTCTGTCTGTGGTGTGTGTGTGTGTGTGTGTGGTGTGTGTGTGTGTGTGTATGTGTGTGTTTGTACATGGCTTCTTTCTTCCTTGAGGCTCTGCCATGAATAAAAACAAACACTGGAACCTGCATCATAGGCAATCACCTTGAGTCAGTATACCAAAGAAACGATATGAAACTAATGAGGGGGCACGATATTTCATTTATGTGGTGCACCATCAGATATTCAGAAACACTATGATACCGGATCCATATATTCATACGCGTGATTTGATTTCCTGTTAAACTCCCGCCTTTCCGCTTCCCATCTCTCTCTTTCTAGTTGAAGTGGAAATAGGAATATTCCCGCACACCCGTATTCACTAGAAACAGCTGTGCCATATCCCACTATCTTCTTCATTTCGGAAATTTTCTTTGAGGGCAATGCTTGTCGTGATTAGCCCAACCAAAAAAGGTCTGTTTAAAAACTTATGAGCGAAAGTTTTAAATGACTGGGCAGTATAGCTCACAATAAAATAAGTGCCCCCACAACCATATCTACACACGTGTGTACTTTGAACCATGGTACTACCGTTTTCAAGGCTTTTAACTTATTCTGACCAGAAGATCGCCGCCAAGGTTATGTACCAGATATTTTGAGGGCGTCTCGAACACAACGCGGCAACGTGAGAGTACATGCAGTCGTTTTTTGCGAGATTTATATTCCAGCTCTGTTAAAGTCCTGCGCTTTAAAAAAAAAAGCTTCGTTTCTTGCGAGCTTTGAAAACATGGAGGCTGTATAAGAGACAAAGAAAAAAAGATGCTGGGGAAAAAAACTTCCTGGTTTTGCTGCGTTCATGCCCACTCACCGAAAATCACGTTGTAGAGTCGATCGAAAGGTCAGCTTAGTTGGTGAGCATCATAAGGTAAAGGTATGATTCTGTGAATTGCCATCGTGACTGGACTGCTTAAGTCGATGGCGAAGACATGCTGTCAAAGTAAACTAGCGGCGGCTCTTTGACACATACAGGCACCGCGTTCATGTTTCTTCGCGGTCCACGCTTTTGAAGCCGCGGACGACAGCCTGCACGTTCGAAAAATTACATTTGCGGGGCAGGGGCAACGAATAAAAAAAAAAAAAAAACAGGATTCCACTTTCCAAAAAACAGCTTTTTGGTCAGCGTATTCGTCAAATATGTCAAGCTAAGCCAGTAACTTGCAGCGGAATTGGTTTTGCCTAGCCATCCGCGTGGCCTATTTCACTACGTTGCTTTTTGAAAAGAGCACTCTTTTTAGCCCCTATATACGACTAGTAGTTTAAATACGAATGCAGCCTCTTTTGGTGGTCTTTCCTGTTATCATATTCTCAATAATGTTTTGTGAAATGCCTTTTGATGACGGCTATTAATTATTATTTAAATCTTCGTGGAAGAAAGCGGAAGAAAGCAAATGTATACGATCTAGGTTAAGGAATAAATTGCAGTAGCTTCTTACGAAGTCAATGACAATATTCGTATTTGTGCGGCCGACAGTGCGAGATCAAACACACGCACATACAGACACACACACACGCACACATACACACACATACAGACGCACATAGCACATCAACGTTTCTCGAGGTAGTAATAACAAATGAATGTGTTCTTTCATGATTACAAAAGGTTGAAGTCCAGTTTATTATGAAGAAATTTGAAAGTGTGATCTGCTTTAGCAGTGCTTGACGGCCGTAGTAATTGTTCTTTCAAGTTCGTTGTGCATCGTAATATATTTGCCTCGTCATTCCATGTGTGAAGTTTAAACGAAAAAAAAAAAGAGGCGTGGCTGTGTGGTAGAACACCCGCTTGCCACGCAAAAGTGCCCGGTTCTATTCGCACTGAGACCCGGAGTTTTTTTCTTTATTTATATTATTTGCGTCTTTTTCGATCTTCTGGGTCTTCAAAGAAGGCCGATTTTTCGGTTGCGCAAAGTAGGTGATTTCCGCTTGCATCCACTGACGCCAACACCAACACTGTAATTTCTGCGAAACGAGGTCTTTAACGCTATCGCGTTAAAACATTGTGGAATGAAGTGTAACATGTGCCTCGAAAGTGTGCACGATTTCTTTTCACTGTTACGCAATAAAAAATAATAACGCTATACTCCAGTTCATGTGGATTCGACATATAAGATAAAAGAAACATGCATCGAAAAACTAAAAAAAATTCACTGTTGCGCTATGGCACGTGCTACACGAAACACCCGACAAATCTAGTCAAAAAAGAAGTGAAATTGCGTGGCGCTTTGGCAAACACCTTTTGTCACTCCTTGAAGCCGTCACGACGAGGCAAAATTGTTGATACCGTTGACGCATCATTACCTGTTGTGAAGTGTCCTGCAGGGTATCTAGCAACGAAGTCGTTGCTAGAGATGTTGTTCAGTGTGTCTGGAACTTCTTTTATTTCTTGGTTACTTATATAGTCACTTCTTCGTGCGCCGAAAAGATTTCGGGGTTGTATGAATCCTTCACTTCTCGGGGAAAATACTGGTAATAAGTAATCCCCTATTCGACGACTTCGTGAGCTGAAAAGCCGCCACATCTTGTTCTCACGCATGGAAACAACCCTAAAAAAAGGGAACAAAAGCTGAAACACTCGGAGCCGTCGCCTTCGTCTCGCAATACCGATAAAAAGGTGGGTCGAGTCATCGAGCGGTTTTGAGCCGAGTTCGCTAATGAGAAAAGGGGGAGAACGGGTTATTGGGACGATAGCAAGACAATCCATTTATCTATCTCAGTCCGATACCTGCAACAGTTGCAACAAGAGGTCGGCTCGTTTTCTCTTCCCATTGATTGTGTCTACCCAAGGGTGCCTGGAATCTCGTCCTATTCACAAATGGCTATTGACTTGACGAAGTCAGCGACAAAGGTTGCATCTTTCTTTCCATGTTTTCTCCGTACCCTTTGCGCTCTTGCGATCTGCCATTTCATTGCTACTTCGAGTTGGAGTCTAGAGTTTCCAGGAGCCATCTTTGCCTTGTTTTCGGTTCTAAAAAAGCTTAGCTTCTCATTTTTGGAGAGCACTGCTTTGCAGAATAATTACGTCTCACACACATTAACCATCTCAGGGATATTATCCTTTTCTCCTCGGAGAGCAGTGCCAGGCTCGGCTCAGTACGTCAGAACTCACCAAAAAGAGTAACATGAGTTCATTGTTTTTTCCTCAGTAATATTTAGCAGACATTTCTAAGCCAAACTCCTAGGATTTCTTTGCAAGTTATATAGCACTTTATTTTAAATGCTTCATACCTTTAGTGACTACATTCACTCACTCGTCTTACTTCCATTCGCTTAGTTAAACGTAGTCCGATCTCGAAGGCAGTGCCGCGAAACCACGCAAGGTGCGAAGACGCCCGTGCGGGCGGCAGTACGAAACGCCATTGGGTACAGAGATCTTTCAGGGGAGGGGTATCAATCATTACAATCGTCTGAGCAGAAGACTGTAATTTTCGCCTTCAAGTCAAACGTCGTGCAGAAATACATGAGAGATCACGTGACATTTTCTATTGACTGAATTAAGAATTCGCGAGAAACACTTGGTGGATGCCTTCCAAATTGAGACGTGTGACGTCTGTTTTCAGGATAACGCTTTTCTATTAGAATGAGCGAAAAGTTTTAGTCCATTTGCTTCCCTGATCTACATGTGCACTTTCATGAACACATAAAAGGGTTGCCCGTGTAAAGGTAGGGAGCAATTCTGCGAAAAAAATGTTTCAAAATTTGACTTTTGCTGAAGAGTTCAGGAACACTGCTGGAATGACCGTGTTCTCATGCAGTACCTGTCAGGCAGACACTTTCTAATGAAGCTTGAAGTGGGCACAGGCAGACAGAGGCACGCGTGCACATAGAAGTGAGCTAATTAGTTATTTAGGAATACAGGCCTCTTTTACTGCATGTACGCAATTGGCACGTCTATAGTAATTCTTATTGTACTTAAACATGTCAGAACTTCCACTTCACCGTGTACGTGATATTGTCAATGTATTTTCGGGGCGAAGAACCTTAAGGTCTCAACATGTCGCCGTGCACCTCCACCTGCTTTCGGTCGCTGGTGTCGTGACGGCCGACTTGCTCGAACGCGAGAAAGAAAAAGAAGTCTTCTCTAGCAATAATATAGTTTGCTTTTAGACGCCAAGCATATTAGAGCAGGGTTCAATCCTGTGTGTGGCGTGATCACTCTTACTGCGCATACAGGTTCACTCCCCCTCGCTCTCCTCTCCTACGGCAACTCCCCGCCCCACCGTGGTGGTCTAGTGGCAAAAATACTCGGCTGCTGACCCGCAGGTCGCGCAATCCAAGTCAGGCTGCGGCTGCTGCATTTACGATGGAGGCGTAAATGTTGTAGGCCCGTGTGCTCAGATTTGGGTGCACGTTAAAGAAACCCAGATGGTAGAAATTTCCGGAGCCCTCCACTATGGCGTCTCCCATGATCATATGGTGGTTTTGGAACGTTAAACACCACATATCAATCAATCAATCAATCAATCAATCAATCAATCAATCAATCAATCACGGCTACCACCACTCTCTCGCTTCGCAACGCAGGCAGCATCTGCTAGCGAGTTTCTTGTTTGAAGAAAACCGACTACTCGCACCGCACAACCTTTCAGGGGCCACACTGGATCTTGACATCCAAAGTAGTGCCGGTGAGAGACTTCCCCTTTGCGCTGTTAAACATTAGAAATGAAACTAAAAACTAAAAGTGGGCGGCGGGTAACTTTGTCCTATCAGATAATTTTGTCTCTCATTCCCAATTAGCAGCGATTTGCGTATTCCAGAGGGCAACACCGCTCCATCACTGCGTGTTTTGCGCCTCCCCAGGGTACTCTCCCGCGCAACGCTGCGATGAGCGCCAGCGTTAACGCCGCCTCCATTGTAAGGGTCGGCGCCCGGTGCTTCGCATCTACAACTGTTTCCCTTCAGCGGGAAACGGTGTAATTTTTTTTTCTCGCCGCCAACCCATCGCTCACCGCGTGGCGAGAGAAAGCGTACGGCACGTGTTTATTGAACCGCTCCGTCGCCCGCGAGAGACAACGTGCTGCACTACCATTCACCGTCCCCCCCGAATATATAGACAGTAAATTTCGATCAGCAATGTTAGAGCGAGTGTGAGATTTCTCCTGTGTGTAGTTTACTATATACGAACAATTGGGAGGAAGCGAAATAAGGCAATCACTGGAGCATACAAAGCAATAATATTGGACAAGTAAAAAAAAATGTCGATTTCTTGTTTGCATCTGTCCGCATGCAGCTTTTTCACTAGGCATGATACTTGCTTGAAACCTGCTTATCCTATCCGGTAGTCAACCACATTCAAGAGCCGGTTAGTCGCAGCAAAGTTGCGCGACTTTTAGATCTGCTGCCATTGGCGTTGCAAACAATATTTCAGTCACAATGAGATAGATGAACTAGTGTACATGCGTTTCCTAAAACATTTAGCCGTATTTTGTTGGCGCTGACCCCTCCGACTTGCTGCCGAACAATAGGAGAAGCTTATACAAATATAGCTGTCGCCAAGATTTGAACGCGACAGACACCAAGAACCGCAACATAATTGTGATGTACTTAATTATGGCTAAATACGTAATAAAGCACGCTTGATGCTCCAAACGTAACGGGCTGGAACTGCTTGCGTGGTGCTTTTTTGTGGGTGTTGCATGATACTCAAGCATTTTATTCAATAAGGAAGTCATTGGTTATTGTGTCTTTGGGCAATTAGCGCTTGGTTTGACAAAAACATTATACAAACTTTTACTGTTACTTGCAACAGAGAAATGACTGACCAAGTTATATAAAAAGTTCACGACACTCTCGTGATAAATCTGAATACCCCCCCCCCACCAAAAAAAAACAAAACAATAATGCATATCACGCTCTCTGTATTTTGCTTTCGAGTATACCTCACTTCTTCCAGTGTAGTTTTAGCGAATATGACTATGCCAGGCTCGGAAAACTGCATCATCAAGCATGACTGATTCTCAGTTTTAAGTTCAATATAGCATGGGGGTATCGAAGATTGCGCACATTCTGCGAACTCGTGCGATATTTCTTCTTTCATTTTTTAATTCCTGTGTAATAAAAATTTTAGGCGCAGTTTGCATAGAGAAAAACGTATTTTTTTTTCGCTCCCATTCTCGTTGGGTTTGTATTGACTCTGACTGCGTGTCATTCGGCGCGTGTTACAGGTGCGGGTTTCCTGTATGAAGAGGTGCCGCATTGAGAAAAAGACGCCTGCGCAGGTTCTCGGTGTCGGTAATGCCCGAAAGGTCTTCCTCGGCACACATATCTCTTTCTCTGCCGGTTTCTCCTATAGGCTGCCCCAACTCGTAGCAAACACGGCGTTTTTGTGCGTGTGTGTCACAGCCCCAATGCCTCAGGCGTACCAGGTTCTGTTTGTGCACAGCTCACGAAGGGGTTTCGCAGCGTGCACTCCAAATGTCTTCCAATGAAGAGTTGTCGCCCGGTTTCTTATATTCATTCCTGGGCCCAGTGACTCCTTTGCTAGCAAAGATACGGAGAACATTGTGCGAATATGAAGCCGCGTCAGTCCGTTATAGTGCTCGTGGAGAAATATGTGCGAAATCTTATTTCCCGCTGGAGTGCACGACGCTGCGATGGCATCGCGGTTGGATGCCCCGAAACCATAGAATCAGAAGAATGGCACGAGATTCGGCAGCCTGAATGAGAATCATCGCCGCCGATGAGCTGCACTGTGAACTAGTGTTGTTCCTTTCTCGATCAAGCACTATGAACGTACTGCGTGACGCCAAACAGACAAGAATTGTGTTCCACACTCGCAGCCATGGCAACATGTGGCGCTCACTGACACTACCACGTTTAGGACATATATATCTCATAAAGTAGACGGGAGGATAGCCGCCACGGTGGCTCAGTTGGTAGAGGCTCGAAAGCGTTAATCGAAGGTCAGGGGTTCGGTTCCTGTTCATGGCATGATATCTTTTCATCCTCTTATCTTTCTTCACATCTACAATACAATTACTTTTATTAACATCCCGTATACCCTCTCTGTCATTATGATCTGTTAGTTCTCAGTTAACTACAAAAGGCACTAAACGTAGAAATCGGCAAAAGCAGAGCCTCAGAATCAGAAACAGAGTACTAAGTCGTGGCTCTGCTCTCTACCACGTCTCTGGTCTCGGTCTCTCTTTTTACTGCTCTGCTTTTTTCTGATTTCGACATTTTGTGGCTTTTGTAGTTTACTAACTATGTACCAACTTGTCCAACAAGCAATTCTCCTAAACTGTTAGTTCTCATTATTATTGCTGATATATATATATATATATATATATATATATATATATATATGCAGCTCACCTAAGGGCTTTTTTCATGACTATGTAGCACCAAGTAAAATAGTGTCCTTTCCTTGCGCAGCCAGCCAACTATTTATCATTAACGAGTTAATAGCTTTGCGATGAGGCCTTCCTCTTCTGGATTAAAAATATGTTGCTTATTATTTCTTTCAGTTTGTCACATATAATAGCAAATTTGAAAAAAAAAGACTGTGTATCAAGAACACCTTCGCGCTTTTTTTAAAGAGTTTTGTTTAGCCCGAAAGAACACTTAGCAAGGATACCTTACGTCGTGGATATATGATCAATCTTTGGACGTAAGAAAACACTACTTTTATGCGGGAACACTTGTTTACGTCACTACTGCTGGCAGAGATTCTATTGCGTTGAGAAAAGCGAAAGTGGAGGAAGATTTCTTGCTCTAAGGATTGACGATATGTTAATCAGTGATTTCCGAGAGAGAGAGAGAGAGAGAACATGAGGAGAAAGGCAGGGAGGATAACCAGGGCTGAGCCCCGGTAGGCTACCCTGCACTGGGGAAGTGGAGAGGGAAAGTAAAATTATAGAGGAGGAGAAAAAGGTCACTGACTTGGTCGACGCGTAACAGTTAAACATCACAAACGATGAAACAGACCGGTGTCTTTGAGAAAACGAGACAGTGCTTTCGTTGCCTTTCGGAAATTGGATGAGCAGTGCCATGGTCCCCATACTTTCTCGACAGTGAAGCTACTTCTGTCCAGTTGATTTAAAACACTGCGCAGGTGAAGCCTCTCGTTTGTGTATGCCGGGCAGTAACAAAAAATGTGTTCAATAGTCTGATCGACGGCGCAGTCGTTGCACTCCACTGTGGGCCATCCCTATCTTAGATGAGTAGGCATTGGTGAAGGCTACGCCCAGACGCAGATGGCACAACACGGTACTTTCCTCCCTCGAAAGAGCTGAGGGTAGCCGCAGTCGTAGAGATGGGTCGAGAGAATATAGTCGACGATGTACATACATACAGACATACAAACACTTATGGGCTAGAGAGCCAGGATAGCGAATCACGTGCTCGCTTCTTAGGCTGCAGATGTAAAGCGTAAAAAGAAGTATTAGTTGAAACAAAGGAAAAATGATGCTGCTCTCACTAGGTTCACCCCAGGTCTCGATTGACCCAGACAAGAAATAACGTTTCCACAGGATGAATGACTTTTTTCTGTAACTTGCGTAAATCTACCGGTAAAATAAAAAAAACTGTGTCTGAATAGGTCGTGATGGTGATTAAAAATGGCCGTGTGACATCATTATGAGAAATGCTTGGTCAGTGGTAAGCCCTTGGGGGGGGGGAAGGGGGGACACACACAGATTATGAACACGCCTTCGTAGTTAACGAACGTTCATGCAGTCTGGTCGACTGCAAGAACTGCATTAAAGTATCCGTGAGCTTGTGTAGTTAGTTAAGAAAGCGTAGGCGGAGGACCTATGACTTCGCTTTTCAATACTGGACTTGACCCACAGTGATACAGTTACTTTCTAGACCACGTCATTGATATCAATTGGTTCCGAAGTGACAGAGAATGTGTTTTATCGTCTTCTCACCGCAACAGATAATGCGTGCTGTGCTGTTGGGCATTGCCATGAGGGAACAGTAGGTATTCGCAAAAGTGGCACCAAATCGAATGCGACGCACGGTAAGGTTTTTTCGTGATGGGTTTGCCCGGATGGCAGATGAAGTCGCAAATAAGCGTCAATCGAATATAATTGAGGGTTTGTGAAAGCCCTATGTATTCCATCGTAACACTGTGATGTCACGAGAAACATGTGGTTAGGATGCTAGGTCGTGATTACTCGACATGTGTATCCAGTTTCGATGGTCGTGCGTCTCTGACATGTCACCCTAACTTTCAAACTATGATTTTTCCCAACGTCAGTGTAGAAGCAATGATTAGAATTTAACGTAGCCTGTGAACACCCAGGCTTGTTTCTTCATGTGTGCAGTACGTAAACTCTGGAAGCAATCAGTCTTTCACACATGTCTACACGACTCGAGGGAGAAAAATTGAGGCCGTTGCTCAGAGCAGGCCCACAATATAACAACCGCGGGTGCGTTCACATGTCGCGAATATTGCATAGGCATCGAAGAGTCCTCCACTGGCGGTCATCTTCTTGTAGGCGGGAGTAGGCAGCAGCGCTTGACAGCTTGTCTTTTCAGCGAGAACAAAAGCCGCACCTCCTTGTCTGGAAAAGTTGAACAATCTGTACTAATTGGCTGTTGTAGGGTAGATGAAGAGTACAAAGGATGGTCACGCGAAGAGGTTGCAGCGGAGGATGGTCAGGTTACTTCACGAGCACTCTTATATTGATCGCCCATATTTGCTCATCCAAAGGAGGGGCGCATAGTGTGGCGTCATCTTTACTTAAGGGCTTCGCACTCCTTCCAGACCTTACCTTTCCCCCCTGCTCCTTTTTGAGACAATCTCTTGTACGCGCGGCAGTGCGTCTTTTCTGGGAAACTGTACTCAAGTGAATATTCCAGTGCTCCTTTGAAACCCCTGTTCTTATTTGAAATCACGAGTACAAAAGCGGTTCCACATGCAGTGTTTTTTAGAGATCTCGTGATTTTAGACTCGATTGTCGATGAAGAGCTTAGTGAGTCTCCATTAGACCACGCATGAGACAAAGCGGGCGCAAAAAGGTTCCGTACGCGCTGCAGTGGCTTCAACGAGTATACTCACTGCGTCTAATGCGAGGAAAAATGATGCAACATATTTCACCTTGACTTTGCAAGAAATCTTTATGAGTTATTCCATCAGAATCCCAGTGGTCGTAAAGTAGCCTTGTTTTGCTTGTGAGCCAGACATTACTTGAACAAAAATTAAACCGTTCTTTAAGTGCTATAAACTGTAGGAAAATGTACAAAAAGCTTAGCTTTTACTACTACATTTTCGGCAAGCAAATTTTATCGTAAGCCCAACAATAGGCCTGTATTTAAAAAACACTGTAGTAAGCTGTAGTTATTCTTCCAAAAAAATTTAAGCCCATTATCTTAGTAGACAAGTATGCTATTTAGTGGCTAATAATCCCTATAGCACGAATCCTTTTATTTATATCCAGGAAGTCCTTTGCCCTGAATGCGTACTCCTTTTCTGCAGTTCAATATCGGTTGCACATTCTTTCAAACGAGAATGCTGCTACAGATTAGTAGCTACATTTTTACATGTCACGTTCTTTCACCCATAAAAGATAGTGAAGAAATATCTACTTCGCCACGCATACATCAAAGCCACTCAACATTGAATAAGAAATCAATTCATTTTTTTTTAGTAAGCAGACATAATCTGCCTACGCCTTCAGGCTCCTCTCTTAATTAGCTTCCTTTGATGCAAAAACAATGCATTCATATTTCAATCACCATCAATGAGTCCCCGGAACAGGGCAAATTATAACATGGTCGCAAATTTGGCTGGTAATGCATGAAACCCATGAGAAGCGCATTACGCGCAAGCGATGTATGAAGATCCCCACATCACTTACACCGGGTTTTCTTTTATTACTCTACAAATGCAGATGATGTAAGGCACCTTGAGTTAGGAACCTTTAGACATTGCTTGTGGGGTGGAGTAAAGTGAAGTGTGAAATTGAGCTAGTTGGCATTCTATTATTATTAAACTCCGCAGCGCAAAAAAAGGCGGAAGACGTAGTCAGGGGGCCCGGAAATCACCCTTAGGCGCTTAATAGACCTCTACAGGGGTACGTCACAGCGTGACGTCACCGGTGCACGTGCAAGGCGGTGGTTAGCAAAACACTCTCGCTGGTGGTTGAATGGGGTGCAGTCGCTCGGTGCTTGGGCCAAGTTTTTTTTATTTGAAAGCTCAATCTTCATCTCACAGTGGCAACATTAGGTGTGGTATGTGTCAGAGAACATCTAGGTATGTGGTAAAGTGCATGATGAAATATTTGCCACGCTGGCTGGCTGTTTATCACGGAGAAGTGAACACACCTGGCGGCCTGTGCGAGGAACAGCGGCATCATCCTCGAAAATGTGCAGTGTTGACTGTGGCGTGTAGTGTGTGTTGAAAGGCATCGAAAATATTGGTTCATCTTTACAGACGGTGAAACTGGGAATATTGTGCGTGGAGTGTGCAGTGGAAATAATGGGATGCGTCTTGTTTGCGAAAACACTGGTATTCGTTGTGGGCCAGTTTCAGTAACCGATTGTCGATGGATCTTTACGATCTGACATTGTAGTCAAGGTAAAAATACATTCGGCGTCATCATCTGTGAGTAGGTACATCGAAGCGTATGCGCGGCGTGCAGAAGAATAAAGTGCATGATCTCCAGGTGATATATACGACTACGCATGAGCTATAAGCATGTTGTAGCGTTGCCAAATCTGCATATACGCTTCACGACGGCTATAACTTGTAAAATCGGATACCTAATATGTGTTAATGGAAACAGCGGAGATTTTCGTTTCTTATCTACTTTGTACTTTTACGGCTCAATCCTTATGAAGTGACAACTCGCGTTAGAAGTTTGTGTATCAGGCCTAAAGGAGCGATAGGTAGGAAAAAAACGTTATAGGTGTCAAATGCAGCAAGGTAACTGTGCCAGGTAATATTACATATTATTAAGATGTCAGGTTCTACATCACATGAATTTTAACTGGGTTATTGAGAAACGCAGTGGCAGAACTTCATTTTGATTTTAAAGAAGATATGTTAACCCCAGCCTAACCCACGGCAAGAAGTGTTTTTTTTTTTTTCATGTCCGATGAGACTTTTGGGCAATGAGTGAGAATCTTATCCGTGACTTTGCGAACAGCAGCTCAAAACCATGCTGCCGCCAATGCTGTATCTCGTTTAAAACTGCATTGCACATGCCATGATAGAAATTGAGTGTGTTTACATCCATTCCATGCAAGTGTTTCTCAAAGTACCAGTAATCGTGTACACTCAAAGCGTTCACTTTAAAAAAAATCATATATTTTTTATGGCTACCATCTACGTGGGTGAAGCCCAGTGTGGGCTAGTCGCATCTCTCAGTACTCCAAACAAAGTTTCTCCATCCAACTACGACGAGCAAATTCCCACACTATGAGCAGTGACTCTTACGCGACCCCCTTCTTTCAAGAGCTGTGACTTTAGATCATCATCATCAACATCATCATCATCATCAACATCATTAACCCGGTCCTGTGCTTGCTGCTGCCAATTTATATCCGCAAACGTCTTAATCTCATCTGCCCACCTAACCTTCTGTCTCTTCCTAACCCGCTTGCCTTCTCTGGGAATCCAGTTTGTTACCCTTAACGACCAGCGGTTATCCTGTCTACGCGCTACATGCCCGGCCCATGTCAATTTCTTCTCCTTGATTTTAGCTATGATATCCCAAACCCCCATTTGTTCCCTAAGCTACTCTGCTCTCTTCTTGTCTCTTAAGGTTACACCTACCATTTTTCTTTCCATTGCTCGCTGCGTCGTCCTCAATTTAAGCTGAACCCTCTTTGTAAGTCTCCAGGTTTCTGCTCCGTAGCTAAGTACTGGCAAGATACAGCTGTTATATACCTTTCTCTTGAGGGATAGTGGCAATCTACCTGTCATAATTTGAGAGTGCTTGCCAAATGTGCTCCACACCATTCTTATTCTTCTAGTTACTTCAATTTCGTAGTTCGGCTCCTCGGTTATTACCTGCCCTAAGTAGACATAGTCTTTTACAACTTGAAGTGCACTATTAGCTATCTGGAAGCGCTGCTCTTTTCCGAGGTTGTTGTACATTACTTTCGTTTTCTGCACATTAATTTTAAGACCCCCCTTTCTGCTCTCCTTGTCTAACTCCGTAATCATGAGTTGCAATTGGTCCCTTGAGTTACTTCAGCAATGCAATGACATCGGCGAAGCGCAGGTTACTAAGGTACTCTCCATTAACTATTATCTCTAACTGTTCCCATTCCAGGCTTCTGAAAACCTCCTGTAAGCACGCGGTAAATAGCATTGGGGAGATTGTGTCCCCCTGCCTTACACCCTTCTTGATTGGTATTCTGTTGCTTTCCTTATGAAGCACTATGGTAGCAGTTGATCCCCTGTAGATTTCTTCCAGCATGTTTATATATACTTGATCGACGCCTTGATTCTGCAGTGTCTGCATGACGGCTGATATTCTACTGAATCTAACGCCTTCTCGTAATCTATGAAGGCTATGTATAGTGGTTGGTTATATTCTGAGCATTTCTTTATTACCTGATTGATAGTATGAATGTGGTCGATTGCTGAGTAGCCTGTTCGAAATCCCGCTTGTTCCTTTGGTTGATTGAATTCTAATGTTTTCTTTACTCTGTTAGCAATTACTTTTGTAAATAGCTTGTATACTACAGAGAGCAAGCTAATCAGCCTGTAATTCTTCAAGCCCTTGTCATCTCCTTTCTTATGTATTAAGATGACGTTAGCGTTCTTCCAAGACTCTGGTACTCTTCCCGTCAGGGGACACCTCGTAAACAGGGTGGCTAGTTTTTCTAACACAATCTGTCCTCCATCTTTCAGCAGATCTGATGTTACCTGATTCCCACCAGCAGCTTTGCCTCTTTGCATGCTCTTCAAAGCTTTTCTGACTTCTTCTATCATTACTGGTGGGGTGTCATCTGGGTTACTGCTAGTTCTTATAGGGAACCAGCGCTGGAGTTTCCACGACCACCCTGGTGGTGAGAGCGCGCACTTCTCAGCAGCTCACATGCACAGACGAGAGAGGCGGTTGGTAGAGGCGGTGCGTGCACGAATCGCCGTAACAAGACCAAAGGGCGCTGGCACTATTGCTGCGTATTCAAGTGCAACAATATATAAAAAGAAGGAGGACGTATAGAGAAAAGGGAGGCCGTAGAAAGAGGAGGTGGCATTGCATCTAAGTGGTCAGGCGAGCGAAATTATGCTCTCACTCTCCTATCTATAGTGCTGTCGGGCTCGTTTGTAAACCGAATTGCGCGTGTATGGTATATTTATTCGATAGAAAAGACAGCCATCAGTGGAAACCAGGGCCAAACAGTCGAGTTTAAACGGCGTTTTGGCGGTAATAAAATGAGCGTGTTATGCAGCATACAGCATATGGAAACTTTTTTTATCTGGCCTGCTGAGCTTTGAGTCGTGCACTTCAGGACTAACAAAATTTCCATACGTCTGTTCATCTGACCACCTCCACCGAACTCCACCTGATACCACCGCGTAAAGTGATGGTACAATTTTTTTATATAAACAGTTGTGTGGAAAGGAAGGCTGCCTTTCCCAGATGACTTGGGCGGGGCCACGTTCGCCTGCCTCTGAGCTGTTATAAAAGATCCTCTCGCAGTGAACACTCAATGCCGAGATGCCTCTGTTTAACTTGATTTGTGCAAAAAAATGGTTCTTGTTACAAACAAAGCAGCGGACTGCTCGAAGCTAAGCTTTCTGGAGTCAGCCGATGCGGTGAGCGTTTTTCTCACGGGCTGCCGTGGCTAAATAACATCGGAATATATGCATTGCTAATAATAATAATAATGTTTCTCGGAGCTTGCTGCATGTCGCTAAAAAAGGCATTCAGAGAAGAGTGGTGACTGATTGCATAATAGAAAGTGCAGCGCAATTTTTATATCGACGTTGAACAACACCTTCACTTTAGGCCGACTCAGGCCAGCGGAAAAAATGAAACTGTGTGTTAGGCGAACTAAACAACAAGTAAAAATCTTAGACAATTAATACTTTTCAGTATCAATTGTCTAAGATTTTTACTCGTTGTTTTGTTCGCCTAACACACAGTTTCATTTTTTCCGCTGGCCTGAGTCGGCCTAAAATGAAGGTGTTGTTCAACATCGATATAAAAATTGCGCTGCACTTTCTATTATGCAATCAGTCACCACTCTTCTCTGAATGCCTTTTTTAGCGACATGCAGCAAGCTCCGAGAAACATTATTGTGTTGAATAACATTAAGCAACCGGTTATAAAACATTGCAGTCAAGCATGTTCAAATGCATGCATGGGCCAAAAATAAGAAAGCGGGGGTGTTAGAAAAATTGTCGGCGTGTCCCAAGCCATGGTTAGGAAACCTGTTTCTAAATTAGTCTTTATTTCGCTCATACTTCTCGCAGGGCTTCACTCTCGTCTGGGTGTCACACTTTATCATGACAGGAAGTAATAAACTGGTGTCCACATTTCGGGACTCAAGTCTGTCCTTGCACTAAAAAAAGAGAATTAAAGAATTACGAAGCTGCAGAAAGCAGTAAGACCAAGAGAGAGAGAAAGAGAGAGGGGGTTGCTTTTTGCTTGAAAGCTTGCGTCATTGGTTTATTTTTACTCCTTCACGTCTTTGTCGAAGCTCTGAGTTGCGAGAAAGCAAGGCGTTGTTTTCCCGGGCTCGTTTCCCTGTGATTTGCTAGCTGATTAGTTTAAGAAAAAGCCATTCTGCTTAAGTCACATAATTACACCAGGTAGTTTTTTTACTGCCGTTTCACTTTCGACTGCCACAGAAGATACTGTTATTTTTCTGTGGTAACCTATATTTCACTGGATGTAAAGTCCCCATCGTGTGGCCAGGCCCGGAGATCAGTCACATCTCAAGCAAAGAAAGGAAAACTTTATTTGCTTTTTTTTGCTAGAACAAGCGAAAAGTTTGCGTAGCGAGGACACAAACAGGAATACAAGTCTTACAACAAAGGCGTGAGTTGAGAAAACGAAGTTTTATCCGCGTGACAAAAGCTGCCACATCCTTCTCAATAAAACCGAAAGAAAACTAATAAACCTTCAATAGCAATACATCTGGCTCGTAAATTAGATGCTCTCACAAAATTGTAAAGGACATCAGTCACATCACATAAGCGAAGTTTCTTGTCATGCAAAAAGGTTAAAATGCAATAAAAATTGTCCCTTGTAAATTTGTAGGATTAAAGTTGCGCTGATTAGAAAACACGTAAAGTGTAAGGGCTTGTGTGTCATAAAGTCACTTGCTTTTTTTTCAGTCTTTATGTGGTGCAGCCCGAGAATTCTCGATTTGTGTGACTAATGATTGATATGTGGGGTTTAACGTCCCAAAACCAACATATGATTATGAGAGACGCCCTAGTGGAGGGCTGCGGAAATTTCGACCCCCTGGGGTTCTTTAACGTGCACCCTAATCTCAGCCCACGGGCCTACAACATTCCCGCCTCCATCGAAAATGCTGCCGCCGCAGCCGGGATTCGAACCCGCGACCTGCGGTTCAGCAGCCGAGTACCTTAGCCACTAGACCACCGTGGCGGGGCGAGTTATGTGACTAATCACCCAACTTATTAAATTGACAAATTTCTGTAGCTGTTGTGAAAGGCTTTAAGTAAAGCGCTGTTCCAGCAAAAACATTCTTGAAAAGTGGATAATTTGAGCTCAACAGCTAAAGTTCTGGCTAACATAATAAAAATAATACGCATTTATGAAGTTTCAGAAATAACAAACATAGCACTGTTTCCTGTGACCTTGAGCTTAATTTTGTGTGTAATTTGCCAGCGACATTTCACCACACCTTGCTTGTTGCGTTGAGCGTGTCCGAAGTACTTAGTGCTTTTTGTGGTTAGGTGACAGCCACACACTCTAACAGGAAGAAAATGAGTCAAGGTATTCTTTTTTTTTGGTCACGTTGATAACTATAACATATATCTTACTCTCTAAAGCCACACGTTAATTGCCCTTTCTCAAGTTGCGAATTGCGCAACTCTTCGAAAAGAGTTAATGCATATTAAACGCCAAGCATTTCTTAGTGAACTGCGGTGACTTCGAGCGTATCTATCTATCTATCTATCTATCTATCTATCTATCTTATCTATCTATCTATCTATCTATCTATCTATCTATCTATCTATCTATCTATCTATCTATCTATCTATCTATCTATCTATCTATCTATCTATCTATCTATCTATCTATCTATCTATCTATCTATCTATCTATCTATCTATCTATCTATCTATCTATCTATCTATCTATCTATCTATCTATCTATCTATCTATCTATCTATCTATCTATCTATCTTACTAGCCGCCTACGACTCTAAGCTGTCCTGGCCGTTTGGATAATGGTATCTGTACCTAAATTCGTATAACATATTATCAATGTACGACGAGCATAAGTCACTAGTCCTAGCATGAAAATCATGACATGTATGTCTTGATTTATATGTCATGGTTTTGCTGTTCTTGCGGTGGTTTCGTTCACATGACATGTAGGAAATCTTGTATAGTTTGACATCACTGCATGGCGTACACAAGTGGCAGACCCTAACGTGAAAATCATGACATGCGTGTGATGTAAGTGATCACTCCACATTACACTCATACTGCGTTCGCGGCCGTTTTCCTAGCTTTACATATACCGAATTTGGTATTACGTGACGTGACTAGATGACAAAGTTATATGACTGGTGCAAAGATAATAATCTTGAGATGCGTATTATGTAAAAGCATAACTGCATGATACGCGCATGATGTGCTCGCGACCGTTTCGCTAACTTCACATATACCAAATATTGGTAATACGTGATGTCAGTGGACTGCGTAGGTGAATGACATGCCCAAACAGGATAATCATGGCATTCGTGTCATGTAAAACATGGCTACAGGCTATGCTCATAGCACGCTCGCGGCTGTTTCGCTAGCTCTACATATACCAAATTTGGTATGACGTGACATGACGTGACAACGAAGGTAATTGCGCGTCCAAACATGATAGTCATCAAATGTAAGTCATGTACGGAATAGTTAACGCCCGCCTCTTAACGTCGTGGTGATTTAAAGTGACATATCAAACTTCCTCACTCGTGCTTCGCATGTAATTTATTCTCACTGTACATATGATCTGCCCAGTTTTTTTTCTTCAGTTTGTACTGGCTGAAACAACAGTGAAGCTTTTTTTGTGAAGCGTTTTATATTTATGTCATATACTGTACGCATCAAGTCTTTTCTCACTCTTAACTGAGGTTTCTAGCGTCTGTTTGTCTCCTTGCCGTCTATCGCTTCTCATTTTTCGGCCTCCGAATGCAGTTTCTTCTGTACGGTGACCCACTTTCCTTACGAAACGCATTCGACGTCTTTGCAATCACTATAATCCCCATTTGAGCCGCCTCACTTGCAGCCGCGCTCAGAGCAAAGACCGCATAGCCTCGACCAGACTTGGACGCTTCTCCGGATGCGTGAAGCTCTCCTACTCTCTCCTTGCCAGCTTCCGCTGCGCAGACTTGAATGTTGAGAATGGTGAAAGCGGCGGCAGGGAGAGGTGGATAGGATGCATGACGTCAAAGACGGGCCAACGTCCGTTGAAACGCAAAGCACGGGCGGTCGAGAACACTGGCCATGAGAAGCAAGTGTTTGTTCCCCCAGCACTTGTTCATATGTCTGTCCGCCCACCGCGTCTCTCCACCGCACATCTTTATCAGCACATGCGCGCTTTCTACTGAGTCGTCGACCATTCCAGCGTTATACGCCCTAATGTGGCCCCAAAGTTTTTGGCAAGGCTGGTTTTTTTCGTGATTTAAGCGTTTGTTCATTTTTAATATATGTGAAAGGTCGGGAGAAAAAAGCGCATAATTTGAGGCTCGCTTTTAAGATTGATAGTTGTGACCTCTGCTACTCCTAGCCACCCTTGAAGTTATAAACTCCGAGATATTGCAAGCGTGCTGATCTCCAGTCGACTAGTGGTTCCACCGCTACAATATTTAAAGGTAGAACAACTTTTCACATGCAATAGTTGGTTTGAACGAGAACGCGGAAATTTATTCGTAAAAAATTCGGCAGATTCTACCCCTTGTGGGAATAACTCACCGACTGCTTCATGTGAAGCAGTCGGTGAATAACATTTGCTTGGTAAGTCGCTGGTCGAGCAACGCTTAAGTACAGCATTCTGAATCATAGGAATACGTATGCAATATTAAATAGGCTTCTATAGAAGCATAGGCAACACTGGAACCACGATTGTCCTTAAAAGGACCCTGCAACTCTTTTTGAGCATGGTCAGAAAATGCTCCCGATCAGTAGCAGAGGCTTCCTAGAAGACGCGAGCCAAACAATGTAGAGCAGCACGCGGTCTGCAATTCACAATAAAAAGTCAGTCAGCTGAAACTTCTTTCTCTTCTCTTGACAAAAGACGGAGGAAGCTCAAATATCAATCGTTGAAGGCCTTTTGTCAGCCATTGGCTGGCTTGAACATGGCACACTCGGTCGTTAGAAGAATCGACGCGGGAGGCCGCGACTTGTCCACGTGTGCGCGCGTGATTCCACTGAAGAAGCTGTGTATTTGAAGAAAAAAAAAGTGTTCAAGGTCGCGAGGTATGCTAACGATGGGTACGAATGCATTTGAAGTAAGCGCAACGAGACGACCTCTGCTCCATTCAGTTTTGAATGTGACATTAGGAATTTATCCTCGCAAATTCCCCAACGCCACCGGCGCCGCTTGCGGGCAGACCGCTAAATTAGCACACATGCTCTGGGAGGGCAAGTCGCTTACACCGACTTATAGCAAAGCTGAGTGGGATGCGCTTCTGGGCAGCCCAGAACTTCAGGACCTAATCCTGGCCATCCAGTGTGCCGCGACAGGGCCGTCAGGCTAGACCTGCCGGTCCCCACGTGGGAGTAGCCGGATGACGCATGGCAACCTCAGCGTTTGCACTGGAGCACAATAAAGTTGTTCTCACTCGCTCGCTCGCTCACTCACTCACTCCTCACTCACTTACTCACTCACTCACTCACTGACAAGGCGTGCGTAACGTGTTTTGTTTGCCCCATGCCATTTCCCCTGTTTAGCTTCCAGCGCTTTCGTCGGGACGAGAGAAGAGAGAATGCGATTGCAGCGTGCGACCAATCTTTGTAACTTTACTTGTACTAAACGAATACTTAAGACTTTTGTTGCGTTGAATTTGTGACAAAATAGGCACTTTTAGTGAATCCATTCCATGTTATTTGAAATAGTCTTGCAGGGCCCTTTTAAGCGTACATGACAGATGTATCAAAGGCATTCATATGTAATGCTTCTTGCTAGAATGTAAACTTCAATAGTCAGCACTGCAACTACAGTTGAAGTTGCACTTATCTCACGCCTGCATATAGCATTATTTTTCTCAAACGACTTTCAGGACCAAAGTAGCTTGGTGGTATAGTATCTGATTACTACGCAGAATGATTGGGTTCGATTCCAGCTGTGATCCTGACTTTTATTCGTTGTGTTCGTCGGGTCAACGCAGCAGATGTTAGATTTACTTAGCATTTTCGCACTCAGATAGCTATCGTCTGTTATTGCCATTTTTGAGCAGAAATAAACTACACACCACCTGTGGCTGTTACCCGCATATCGCGGCCCTTGGTATATAGAGGGCCCATGAAGAGATCACCATGACCAAACATGTATGGAGGAGTGTGCTTGATCACCTACGTGACAAGCGTTTATTATTATTCGTGTCTACTGCCGCATTCGTCAAACCCGTTTATTCGCTGTACCACTTTCGGTCTGCGGGAAGCTAAGGAGGCGATCACGAAAGCACCCAGATATAGGTGACTAGATAGATAGATAGATAGATAGATAGATAGATAGATAGATAGATAGATAGATAGATAGATAGATAGATAGATAGATAGATAGATAGATATTCGTATATGCAGGCTCAAACGCCCTAATTGCTCTAATGACAGGCGTCGCATAGGCAGTGTAATTTTTGTTCAGCTGTTCAAAGAAATGATATGACACGAGGTCACAATTTTGAAATAAGAGCTTAGATTCTACCTTACTTGTCACGACCGAGATATGCTTCAAAAACAGGCCTTCACGTACTAGATGTCCTTCAAGATGAAAAAGAAAATGAAAAAAAAAACGAAATGAGGGTGAGAAACACTGATTGACGCCACTGTGTTCGGCACTACAGCAACTCTGGACACGTTGCCGGAACTAAGCACGCCTAATTAGATACCATTTTTCTTTCACCCCATTCAGGCAAAGCTTAGCCTCGGTCACGCCGTATAAGATGTGGAGGACGGCAGAGTAAATGGAAGGAGATGCTTGCCGACCCTGGCCGCAGCTCCCATTCGCTCTGTGGCGGTAAAAGCTCATGACCAGGGGCATCACATCGTCTCGAGGACGTACTGAGGAAGAAGAAGGGGTCGGACAGTGCGCAGAAAAAAGAGCAAAGGTAATGCGAAAAGAAAACACCATAAGCCCGGAAGTGCTAGCATTGGGGGGTATGTAATGTTTCGTCATCCCGTATTAATTGGGGCTACCAGCGAAGCCGATGCAGGCACGTCGCCCATAAATCACAGCTATTCTCAACCATGCCCTTCTGCGTGGCCTAATGGAGCATCATCCGGGTTATGGCAATGATTATGGATAGCAGTTGCCATTTGCTATTCGTGACTACCAGTCACGTGCGCTGTCATCAGCGTCAAGGAAACCAATATGTATACTTCTGCTATGGTGTTTTGGAATGGGGCCTTGTGCCGTTTGGCGCTCCATATGTGGCTCCTGTTGTGATTAAGGCCAGTGTTGCCGTAGCACACTGTACTACTGTTTCGCCACCTGTCAGCGCTCTCTGAAGTAATATATGAGTATAGGTGAAATGCCAACCTCTAGAGATTGGTCCTTGTATTGCCGCGCTGGTTTTAAATGTATGAAAATCATTAGAAATTTGTATAATTAAGGAAAGGAGTACGTCCTTGAGTGTTACATATTTCAGTGTGACGGCTTAGTCTTCTGGCTCATGCACGTAAGTGCTGGTCGTGGAACTCGCCCGCTGATGAATAAAACGAATGGCGATCTGCTTGTTTATCTATTTTGCAGTTAAAACAGTAAGATAGCGGACGATCTGGGTCCCTGTTTTGTGCAAGAATTGTGCGAACTCGACTGCACAAAGCAGAAGTATTTATCTAAATGATGCGCCCATGTGTGTTGGATGTGTAGAATTCTTATAGATACTTTTAATTTCAGTCATGTTGTTTAACTATCTTACTCAAATTATGCACAAAGGTCGGCGATGCGACTTCGAACAACGCGCACTGGGCACACCGTTAGATGGTGGCCCCCTGTTGGTGGCGTCATCTGAAAAGCGACGATCACTGTCCCATTGGTTTGCTGTGGAGACGGCACACTGCTCCATTCCAGTAAACATTACTTTTGCAGCACTGCTCGAGTTGAGAAGAGAGTGAATAAGAATAGAAAAAAAAAGACGGGGGTTAACTAAGGCTGGGGAAGAGGCCTAGGAGAGGGAGGGAACGTCATGGAGCTGAAGAGAAAGCCATCGAGACGACGTGTAAAAGTTTCACATTTGACATCACAAACGACCGATCAAAGTGGTTTAAAAACCGAAACAACACTTTTGCCTAAGAGGCAAGCCTCTCATGGCAAAAATTTGCCAAGAGACCCTGACTACCGCAGAAGTGTATATTCTGAATGTTTATTTTGTTATCTTTGATTCAGAGGCGCACCATGAAAAAAAAAATTCAGTTTCCCCTAAAGAGCAAAGCAATGACTACGAGAGCAACAAATTAGAATGTCATACGGAAAACCGCAAGCAGCTCAATACTTGCAGCGCGCCGCTCAAACGTGAACGACGCTCGAAAAGAACACGACCAAGACGAGCGTCAACAAACAGTTGCTACTACTACAGATTTGAAGAGCGAGCTGCAAGTTTCAACTATATGCACAAAGCAACACACACACACACACACACACACACACACACACACACACACACACACACACACACACACACACACACACACACACATATATATATATATGTATATATATATATATATATATATATATATATATATATATATATATATATATATATATATATGAAGAATTTTTTTGCCTGCCCCGCAGTGATGTTCGACACATTGCTGGTAAGTCATTGCTCATCGTTAATGGGTACAATAATGGCCCACATTTCAGTGCGCGTCTGACAAATACTTTTCAATCAGAAACAAATTAGAGCAACGTTACTTTAATGCGCATGGTTGGCGCCGTTTCACTGCTAACTGAAACATGCTGAAACACCTCCGAGCTCTGCAGGCTTACCACCACTAGTAAACCGTGTACATAAATAGCTGCACGTTAGCACTTTAAAGAATGTATGACACGTGACAAGTTGTCTATAACACGCTGTGCTGCGAAGCTAGCGGTCACACATTCAAGAAAAGTAAAGCACTTCAGCAATTTACGTCCTTTGTTTTCTTTTTATTTTTCTCGGTGGCTTTTATTTACATATACATACATGCATACACATATATTAAACATGATAGCAACGGTGAGGGCAAAATGCCACATAGAGTGTTCATATAATTGTGATCGCGATAAGACTTGGCCACCATACCGTCCTGTAAATGTGCATGTCCAGCAAAGCAATATCCAACACTCCACCTGCTGATGAAAGGGACGGGGTGGGGGCGTAGGGGGGCGGGGAGCGAGTGATACGCCTCAATATTACATTAGAGGCATGATAGAGATAATCGCTTTGTGTCCACATTGGTGTACTCTGGTTGGCTCCACGAGCATTTTCAGCGAGACAAATTTGTTCATTTGGTCCAGCATGATATTCAAGATGCTTTCCTGGGACTTTCATTCCCATAGTATACCCTACATGGGAGTCCTAAAATGAACTTAATAAGTAGCTGTACAGGTATCCTTTCTTTTTATACAAGAAAAAAAATGAAACATACGCATAAAGAAGGAAGGACTCTTTGAGGTCAATTAAAGCCCTGATGCCAAGCAGCAGCCACCTAAAATTTACTGGGAACGCGTAGGACAGTGTTCCCATTGTTCACAGATGCCATTTTACTCAGCATGTGTTTTGATGCATGTTTTGTGCTTTCCTTTGTTGAAACAAATTCAGAACTCTGTGCCGTAAACTTAATTTCAGAGAAAAGTATGCGCTTTGTCTGTAAATGTTAAAGTTCCATCAACCACCTAGCGGACAAAATTTATTCTATTGCAGTCGTGCATGAGTCTACAAGGAACTCAATTGTCGGATCGCGTGTCCACCTTTCCGAATGCTCTTTCTAAACATCCGAGGTGTAAAAACAACCAAGCGCGGGCATTTACCAGCAGAGGAGAATGTGAGCATGAGCTTGTGTGGGTAGTTTGAAGGGCTGGTGTTTTGCTTCTTAGTTCTCGGGAATAAGACCATTTCGTGGAAGGCGTATGCAGCTTCGCTGTAGAAGCGGTTTGTAGCGTGCAGTTGGGGTGCAAGGCCAAATACTCTGTTGATTAGTATCTAGCTAGTTCTGTCGATACAAGGTTATGCGAAACTTTTCAATCATCGCTCTTCATGCGGTTGTTTCTCGCCTCGGTAAAGGACAGTAACATTGCCCTCCACAGTAGTTAGTCGATGCATGGAGGAACAAATGGGGCTAATGTTTGTAGCGTGGTTCTTATGAAGCCTCGCTTTAAACAAGACTAGCGTAAACTAATCTTCTCCGAACCCACAAAAGGCAGCCAGCAAGCTCTGCTAAACGTTTGGCCCTGACTTGCAGAGCAGAGCAAAGTGGTTGAAGGTGCATCACGTGCATCTATCAAACTAATCCATCAAACTAATCCATCAAACTTTTTGGACAAAGTAACAAACTTTCTCACAGAGTGAAGTCACCTTGCTACACTGTATACCTATCCCTTATCTAATACCCCCTTGAGGGGTCTTTAAGGAAATGAAGTGATGAGTGATGTGATGTGCATCACGGGGATGCTACAGCGCAGGCGCAGTCACGGGCCGCTGTCAGGAGGAGCTCGTCATGGCCATTTATGGGTACACAAAGTGAACGTGAAGCTATGCCACTGGTTGCAAAGCTACGCATAGTGACATGATTGCTGCACGGAGTATTCTGTTCGCGACGGACTCGCCAACGCTCAACATAAACAACGCCGCTGTTAAAAAACCATGAGCAGTTCTGATAGCACGGTTTCGAAGTGTCATTGTATGATTTGAAATGTGTATTCGAAACACTTTGGTGCATCATTTCATGCATACCTCGTATTTAATAGCCTATTGGCGCTTGTTATCAAGATGCAATGAGTGAAGAGTAAAAATAAAAAGCGTTATATTTGACGTACGCTTTTCGCAAACTCACGTGTCAAGTCATCTGTTTAACTCTCAACAATATTGATGAGTTACAAATGTTACAACTACATTACAATTTGATGGCAGAATAGGAGCGTGCCACTATGTTTATGTTGCAATGCAGGTCCCTGCAATATACGGGAATATTCACCGGTGATTTATGTCGGTCATATGGTGCGACACATGCTTTAGGTATTTTATCAAAACTCCTAAGTTCTGGGCTTTGATGCGATATTGTTACACCATGTCTCTATAATATATCAGAATATGATTCGTTGCCCTGTTGCTAAATCTGTGTTCTCAGGTGGGAGGAATTCGTTCTTCGTTTCTTTTTTTTTGTCCGTTTGTTGTCTATTTCCCTACTTCAATAGAAAAAGAATATTAAAAAGAAAATGAGGTGACTAATTCTATAACGGTAGCAGGTACGTCCGAGTGTACAATCTGTCAATGCAAATCATGTAATAATGTTTCATTCAACATTGACGGTATTCGCAAATGCAAGAAACAGTCAAAGTGCTGCTCCATCCATGATCATAAATGACTGCGTTTCAAAAAGTTGCCTGTCTCGTCGTGCTAGAACTATCCGTTCATGTAGTGAGGCACGTTGAGCCGCTTCAAAGGAAGTAATACAGACGGACGAAAGCGCTGGTGCACCTTTAATGCAACCGCTTGAAAGTTCACTGTTGGTTCTGTATGATGTCTCATCCTCTCTGAGAATGAACCAGTTTTACACGTATGAGATGAAAAAAGAATTGAAAAACATGAATTAATCCTATATTCCTTGCTAACCAGGCATTGCTATATATAGGATTGTCGCTCTACTGAGTGATATGCTCGATCCTTCATTCACTGCCTCCAATAACGCTCCTGCGCACCGAAAAACCAGCACTCTCATCCCAGCCTCTCTGATTCTTGAGCTTCGCTCAGCCGAGCTTCCTTCTAAGGAGATCAAAGTGTGATCGCAATATATGGAGTGAGGTTGTCTTCCGAGAAGCCCATAAGAGACGCTTCGCAGACACGCAAAAGCAAGAAACTATGGAGCAATATTCGCACTTGTACTCTCGGAGGTGGTCGTGTGCGTAAAAGCGAAACCGGGTCGTCGCATAGTGATGACTGCATCCGTTTACTGTCGGCCTTCAGCATTATCGATAGTTCGTCGTAGATCCTAACTTCACACGAGCGTATAGTAAAAATCTGTTATCCTCGAGGTTATAGTGTCGTGGAGACTTTGCTAAAGCGGAGACATATTGTTGTTCTTTGAGCAGTCGCTGGAGACATAAGGCCATCCTTCAAACGCCCGCTTCGTTAGAAGGCCACCACTATACTTGCAAATGCAGTTTCGCTTTTGCGTATTAACAGCAGCTCTAGCTCAGTACAAGAGCGCTGCCTCAGACTCCATCGGCGCTTTTCGTAAGTGCATTAGTCCATGACTTGAAATATCAGAGCGTTATCTCTTTTGCTGAATTAGTCGCACTGTGGTGACAGACTCTGCACAGGGCTGAAAGTCTAAGCCTAAATCTCCATAGGTCAAAACTTGTTTGTTCAAACTGTCATGATCCCGAGATCATGACCATTTCACTGACCCTGTAGCGAAACTCGAACTAAATTTTGTTGTAGTTTCCACGAAAGTTTCTCGAGGCCAAGTTTGCTTAAATTTAGTTGTACTTACGGACTTCTTGAGTACCAAAGAATGAAACAGGTATATCCATCTTTCATTTAAACAAGCGATCCACCTTCCCTGCTACTACTACTACTACTACTACTACTACTACTACTACTACTACTACTACTACTGACGTCATTGAAGCATAGTTAGAAGTTTAAACACACTAACTGCTCAGAAAAAATATTTATTAGGATTTCACACTTCACATCAAGAGAGCCTGACCGTTCCTTTGGCATCTAGAGTGATAATAAGAGCGCTGGCGTAGCCATGAAAGCTTGTTTATTTGACACGTTTAACGGCATGCATCTTTAGCCAGAAGAGCTCTCTGTGTTCAGGAAGTTTTAATAACAAACTATGCTTAGTTGCCTTAAGAATGCGATTTAGAACTATCTAACATTAATACTTTTTTTTGGCAACGCTCTCTTGTAGTTAATTTGTTTCACAGTCCATGCGCACATAATTAAAAAAATTAAAAAGCTGCGCCTAACAGGCTCGTACCCGAGTTAAGACTCGGTGCACCATAATTAGGTTCCCTGGATCGGCTGGCACCTTGGCTCCCGCGCAAGATTAGTGCAGAAAGAGATACTGGTCACCGAGAGAGTAGAATAAGGATGATAGAAACGCAGGGAGGTTAACCATGGCTGAGCCTGGTAGGCTGCCTTGCACTGGGGAAGGGGATAAGGAGAAAACAAGTTAGAGGGAAAAAAGAAGAGAAACGTTACTCATGCCGTCGACAAAAGGGCAGTTATGTGCTTAACATCGCAGACGATGAGTTACACCCGTGTCTTAATCAAATGAACACACTCATTGCATTATCTTGCATTCGTGGTCCCATGCGCCTAAAATCTTGCCGATCGTGATGCCATGGTGGTGCCGCTTAAATTCTCAAGCAGCAGATTTCTGAAGGCTTGCGAAAACTGGAGTGATGGTGTCGAACAGTTGCAAAACGCTTTGACCTGTCGGTGTCTGCATCTTGTTCAGCAGCATGCGCATAGCACTGACTAGGGTGCTGACCACGTCGATAAGTTGTCCTTCTTCCGTCAAGTTATCAGGTACCGATAGAGTGTCCTTCACTGTCGAAGTCTGATGCCTCTCATCATGTGTATGCATTTTTGAGAATTCAGGAACTGGTCGCCGATTTATCATACACCTAGTAGGCTTTCTTTTGAGTTTTTTTTTTGCTAGTGTCTTTTTATCGGTCTATTTTCCTTAACTAAGAACTTGTACGAAATAATTCGGAGTATTATGTCAACGATTAAGAACCACAGAAAGGGTAACATAAGTTGAATGCCTCCACAAAAATTTCTTATCAAAACTATCTTTGCCTCGAATAAAGGTATCAGATCCAAGCATGGGCTCTTTGTGGCAACTTCAGTTACTTTAAGTTCGGGTGCATATACGACAATTACGCCACACAGTGGTGTTATCAAAAAATGCATGTCCTTATTTTTCACGAGAATGCTAAAATGGGAGCAACCATTGTGAGAACGTTGGTGTTCTTTTTTTTCTGAACGTTATAAAATGGACAAGAACTCTCATCGCGATGTTTACTATATTTCACTGCCGTTGAAATGACCTTTGTTTAAAGCTGACACTCTGATGCTTAGAGTTGGCCGTTAACTTTCTTGCGTTTCTTCAGGTAAAAGCTAGCGCACAATGATCTTATGTAATGTTACCGAAAGCTGTGCAGAGTAAAACTATTTGGTTTACCGGTGTCCCTCTTGATGGTAATTGGCAGTCATACTAACTCACGATTTTTTTGGGCCCATTCTATTTTTGTCTGTGCATGTGTGCGTCTAAATATCAATAATCGTCAAATTTTTGTGTAAAAACGTTCATAAACAGTGATACGTGCAAGTTAGAAGTTATATGAGGTAAGAGTGACTTTTTTTTCCACACCTGAATACATCCTCCACTATTATCACTTCCTGGTAATTTTCAACGTCATAGCTAGCTGCGGTTAAGCTTCCCATAACATCATAGCAATCATCGTTTGATCTCGTGGTACATATGCGCGTAAAAAGCTCAAGCTGATTGAACACTCCAAGAGTAACAAGAATGGCCGGTCAGTTAATTTCTTTGCATTTATGACTACTTAGCTGAAAACCCGCCATGGTGGTCCAGTGGTTTGAGCACTCGACTGCTGACTTGCACGGAATCGAATCCCGGCCGTGGTGGCTCCATTTTCGGTGGAGGCGAAAATGCTGCTGGCCCGTGTGCTTCAGATTTGGTACATGTAAGAGCCCCACACGCTGAAAATTTCTAGAGCCCTCCACTACAGCGTCATCTCACAATCTTATAGTGGTTTTGAAACGTTAAACCCCAGGTATTATTATTATTATAACTATACTTAGCCGAAATTTTAACAATAAGCGCTGACACCTAATTGCTATGTTAAAAAATTCCACAAGCTTCATTCATGATAGTATGCGCTTTACACGCAGAAAATTGGAGAGCTTTGATATCACGTTTTTTACGTGATGGCTAGTTGCGTTCTTGTTTCTTTATTATATATATGAACTTTGAAGACTTGCAATCCTGACAAACTTACAAATTATAAAGACACTCCTTCAGACAGTAAATTTTATGGATTTTAGCACTTTGAAGTTCCTTAAACACAACGTAATACAACATTTACGCTTAAAATATAGATGAAGCAATCTACTTTCTCTAGCACACAGTTGCAACAACGTAGAAAGCTTTCAGAACTGTTAACGCTAAAATAAAAGAAACTTAGTGAAAATAAATACCAGTGAAAGAGGAAGATTATTCTACGCAGAGGAAGCTGGTGGCCGAAGTTGCATGGTCTTGTGATATTTGTTTTTTTGTTTTGGATTAGGCACTACACTCGGCAAAATAAACAGCGCAGTGGCTGCAAAGGGAGCTGTCTGATAAGATAGTTTCAGCTCGAGAAGAGCCCGACATAAAAGGGGCTGAGTTTCAGCAAACTGAAAATCAAACGCCAATGAGTGACCGCTTGAATTCTGATCACGCCTATAGAACGTACGCTCCGGCGCAAATGTTCTTTTCTACATGCCGTCCGTTTGGTCTATAGCTGTCAGAAGAGCTGTCATGTATATGGCCAAACTCCGAAAGACAGCAGCGTGGCGCAGACAGAAGTGGCGTGGCCGCTTTTCCTTAACCCCCGTGTCTGAGGCCGGACCAGCCGCAAATGGAGCCCGCGTTGGTCGGCGAATCCCAGGGCAGAAAAACGCTTTTTACTTTCGCAATGAACCGCACAGACTCGGGCCTTTTCTTTCTTCCACTTTTTGCAATGTCTTGTTGCTCTATTCACCCCACGTGGCTTTCCTCCTTCACGGTTTCTGAAGAAGGAAATTCATTCGAGCATTTCCAGCAGAACCATGCTGCTGTGAGCTTTTGCGTCCTGTATACTGGTTGATTCCAGTCGCAAAATTCGTCAAAAAAGGATAACCCAGTACAAATACCCAAGTTCGTATGTACAGGTCACAATTGGCAACCTCGCCTTTTTTAGATCCCCAGGAAGGGGCCCTCCTCGCCTTTTCTTCTTCTTCGTCCTGCTTTCTCGTGCCTTCCTCTCCCGCCACGCCGCCATCTTCGCCAGAAAAACCGCTAATCGACGTTTGCACTCAGTCTATCCTCGAGAATTTCCACGGAGCATTACAGCTTCATCCCATACAAACGTACAGTGTGATCAGTTGATGTCCGGTTACTGAGTGTGGACATGCCAATTGCGTGGCAGCTTGTCTTGTATTGATAGTAAATGATAAGTTGACGATAAAAGGAAAAGAAAAAAGAACCTTCATTTTTGATGATGAGGTACTTCACGGCGACGTGTCATGGCATGTCAAGACGACGTTCAAGTAACTTTCGTTCGCAAACCAGACGCCATTTTCTTAGCTTTTAGTTACAGAAGCGGTTTCTCGCTTAATAAACAAACAAAAAACATTGCTACGTGTATTCTGGAGGCACTTCCTTGAGTCTCTCTACTGTGTGGCATATGCCGGCCACCTTTTCAACTATGTGCATCCTTCTGTGTATCTTCCGAGAGCGTTGCGTGAGCAGCGTTTGTGTAGAAATATGGACCAGGCTTTCCGGCTTCCCAAGTTCTCAGTGAACAATGCATAACTCAAAAGGAACTTTGGCATGTTTGTTTTGTACAGCGTAGTTCTTGTCGAGCATCTGAACGCATATATTTGGCTAGTCTACAATGAAATAAAGTAGTGCTTTGTATCTATCAACTGTAGCCTCACAAATCCATATATTTAGTGCTATATTGAAGTAGATGTGGAATACTGGAGTGTTTACTCTCCGTTCTGATAAGCAATAGCATATAGAATACCCTGACCATGGTGCCATCTATTTTGGAGAAGAAAATCTTGCCTCATATACAATGGTGTTTATTTTTCTACGCACCTACAAAGAGGGAAGTCGATGTTTAGCAGCTTCGCCAACGCTAACACAAAGCTTTGCGTTCCATGCATCGCTCTCAGTGGATGGTGCTTCGCCTGTGCCCTCATCGTCACTGTTTGTCTGTGCGTTACACTTCGACTATTCGTAACTGCAGTTGTCGTTGGCGCTTTTTGACTTCCTGGTTTGGGTGTAGTATGATATCAGGGACTTTTGCTTTAGATGTGAAGCAGCTCTTTGACTAGCCTGCGTAACGCTGTTCGGTCCGTGTCTCCGTGCCAAAGTGCCGCAGCGCGCTCCCCTCGCCACAGTTGCTGGAACAATGCCAAGTAGGTCAAGTCACAGCTGCGCATTGATGTCCCTGTTTTCCTCACTCGCAGCACCTGCTGGCTCCTCCGCCAGCTCGCAACAGATTTCTCTCTCACTTAACCCTCTCTACCGCCCGCAATGTTCTACCGCACGTCGAGTGAAACTCTTTCGCCTTGTTTATACGTGATCATATGCAAACGAAACCCAACACGTCTCCCCTGTCTCTGCGTTTCAAACAAACTTTTACCCTAGTAAATGATGCAGCCAGTTTCTCTAGCTTAAAACGTTCTTCCAGCACCCGCGTTGAACCTCGTAAACGGTGTCAACTACATGCGCACCGCTGCTGCATTGCATCCCATCGGGGTTTTCTTCGTGTAGACAGTCCATAATTTTGCACTCTGTCATAACCGCGTAGAGGTCGAATTGGTGTATTTTAAACATTTTCGCATAAACAAAAAAGGAAAGAAATGCTGTCAGACATCTGAATTTAGGTATACATTGCGGAGAGTTCTAACATTGCCGGATACAGAGTAACTCCAGCGACAACGAACGCCCTCAATGAAAGCTACTTGTATAACTTTCTAGCCACTGAGCGACGAAGGTGCTCCTTCGTAGCACGGTGACTAACGAGTTAGACAAGTAGCTTCCATTAGGGGGTTTTGTTGCCGCTGGAGTTACACTGTATCCGGTGGCATTAGTTGTCTTCCGACACTTCTTCTCACGTAGAAACATGTACTATTTTTACGAGCAACTCTCCCTTCCTTCCCCCCAAAAAGCCGAGACTTGGTGCTCTGTTTTTAATATTCAACCACGTCAATTTAATTCAAAGTTGATGACTCTGGCACCGGCACCTCGTTAGAAGCATAGTCGAAAAAAGATGTATGTTGTGTCGTATTATTTTTGATTTTGCTTTTACTCTTTCGTTGTATCTTCTTTTTGTCTCTTTGCGACATCCCTTTTCTATCGTCTTTTACACTCCTTTCCCAGCACAGCGAAGCCAGCTGCTCTAAGTACTGGCTGACCTCCTTGTCCTTGCGCCTATTCCTTTCCTCTCGTCACTTTGCTTATTGGCGAGCATTACTCAGAAAAATGAGATGCCCTTAGTGAAAGAGACATGGAGTTCAGGAACTCTCAGTATTGCCTTTAGAAACACAATATTTAGGCATTTACAATTCAGACAAAAATGCCAGTAATCATGGGTTGATGTTTGTTAGAATCAATTCGAGTAGTGTCATCGTTGATTAAGTGTTGCACTTAGACACACCGCATTCGATCCGTCAGCATTTTGAAAATGTGCCAAGGGTCTCAACAGCGCAGTCTTTGTGAAGGAAGTGCTTTGCTAAATTACATAAGCTTCCTAAAAAGGCGCCTAGTGTCTAAAAGCGCTTGGCTTCGTGAGGAGAATTTTCGAAGGCGTTGAATTACACCTCTTAAAGCTTGCACACGGGCTTGGTGATTAGAATACAAAGATGTGGTACCAGAGGCCGCATTGTTTACATATATCCGCATGAGCTGTCGGGCAAACGCAGAATCAAGAGAGGAAAAAATGCAAACACCTTCCACGTTGTTCCATTCTCTCGCGTCTGTGTTTGGACACACTATTGAATTTTATAATGAATACCTAACCGCTATTTCAGTTTTTCTTCTCTTTCTTTGTGTTAAATATGGGCGAAGGGATTGAAAATAGCCAAAGTAAGTTCAACACTAAAAGCTTAAACTAAAAGTAAATTAAAAAGCAATAATTGTGAATATCTGAGGCACCATAACAACACGTCAATATTCTGTATTGTGCCTTTTTACAAGAAAAGACCATGAGTAAATTTAAGAACAAGAGCATTTATTAAGCTGTGCACGAAATGCTTGCACGAAAAGGCAAGTATTTCCAACGCTTTGATGAGACGACACGGTAGTGGCACCTACCCGTCGTCTTGCGTACTACACCTTATCACCTCCGAGACGGCCACGTACTCCGCACGCTTCGTTTTCCAAGATAACTGCCTTTTAGCGCTAATGTCTCACGCGTGACGTGACTTGATGCGCTCGTTCACCTCCGCTGCCCGCTCGATGCACTCTAACGCAACGCCTTCAGAATACCATTCACCGATTTTCTTGCGCAGATCATCAAATAGACGTTTTGTTCACTCTCTCCAGGGGCAAGACTATGGTCTTTCAATGACATTTGCAGTGTAACATGTAGATACGGGCCATTTTTTTATCAGCTCAGTTTTTGTGGCTTGATTGTGTTGTTATATCGCCCAATGTTACGTTCAGTAGGGCAATTTTGGGGGATTAGCAGTGCAGGTATAAAAACTGCATGTAAAAAGGTTTGCAGGTATAACGTAGCAGCAAAAAGCACAAAACCATGTTTACTGGCGGATCATCGGAGAGGCCTTTGTCTTGCAGTGGGCGTAGTCAGACTGATGATGATGATGATAATGTTTCTCTATATCAGTTGAGAATAAATTCACTCGCTAGGCCTCATCGCTTTTCTAACTTGGTGTCAGCCATGTTGATTTTCAGTAGAATTGATTGATATGTGGGGTTTAATGTTCCAAAACACCATATGATTATGAGAGACGCTGTAGCGGAGGACTCCAGGAATTTGACCCCCTTGAGTTTTTTAACGTGCACCCAAATCTGAGCACACGGGCCTACAACATTTCCGCCCCCATCGAAAATGCAGCCACCACAGCCGGGATTCAACCTGCGGGTCAGCAGCCGAGTGCCTTATCCACTAGACCACCACGGCGGGGCAATTTCGACGTGGAAAGAACGTTACCTAATTTAAAGACAAGCATTGGGGCCATCGCTGATTCTTTCTTAATTAGGCGTGGATAACTTCATTTTTTAAGTGAAGTTTTATCGAGATGTGAATGTTTTATGTGTATGTTTTTAAATTGAGTATTTCATTTAGTTTGAACCAAGTGTAGTGTTTGACATTTTTTGCGGGTTTTATGATTTAGCCATGATTTCAAAGTATTTTGTGGGTTCAGTACTTGTTCAAAAATTTTAAAACGGTATGAAATGTTGACCCTTGGTTGGCGTATCTTGAATACGTCAGAGTTGGGAGTCTACTCCCCAGACGATTTTCGAGTGGGTCATTCTAGTGATGATGACACTTCGAAATGTGTTGCTACTTTTGGAAACCACACACCATATTTCTGGTAAATAAAGCGACAATATTAGCGTGCCTATTATAGTTCTAGTTTGTGCGCATGCATTTCGTGATTTTTTTAAACACGTCTTCACGTGAAAACCAGAAAGTGAAAGGCACAAAATGGAGACCTATTGCAGCAAATCTGACGCTCATTATTCGAACTCAGGTAGCTCAAACAAATCTACTTGACCTTCCTACCTTTCAATTTATTCTCCCTTTTTCCTTCCGTGGCCTTCGTGATCAGATCCGACAGCACGTCATTTTGCCGAAGCAAATTGCGCACGTTACACTCCTTTTCGTATTGACATTTCTGGATATACTTTCAGACACGCATAGTTCAGTAGTTAATAGTGTTTCCTCTTTGGAGTCTACCACCATGACTTTGTAATCGAGATATCTTGTACGACTTCTCTGAGATCCCCGGTAAGCCGTGCTTTAGGTGGACGTGAATAAATGTAGTGACTCAACCACCAGTAAGCGAAAGTTGAAAGTCGACTAAGAAAACGCCAACGCATATCAAAAAGCCCCTCTGCCGCTTTGGAGTGGCACTGGAACAACATAAGTATGACTGAGTTGGATCTTGTGATCCTATTCTAGTTTTGAAGTGTAATCTATTCAGTCCAGCAGAGAAGCCGATAGCCGCAAGCACGCACAGAAAAAGAAGAGACATTCACATAAGAGCTTTGCTCTGATTTCATTTAGGTTCGTGAACATGGGTGTGGTGTTGACGAGGCTGTAACCTATCGTTATGGTGGAAGTTCTAGTACGTCGGGTTGGGAAATAACGCATTCATCTAAAGGTGGCAAGGTAGTTTGTGGCTTGTATCTTATACTTCTGTTTTTTTACGTCTAGCGAGAGGTCTGGTCGCCGACTGCATAAAACTTGAAAAGTTACAGCGTGCTTTCATCTACAAGTATTAGAGGTAATGTAACCGTGTGTAAATCTCAATTTAATCTGGAAGTGTCTGTACTGCCTAAGCGAGCTAAGACACATATATCCTTATATTATGCCGGCGAGAATCATTCCCGAATAGGGCGCTCCAAATAGCTGAGATAAAACTACGTGTGGATCTGCGTTGCATAATTTGGTAGAATTTTATCTCTGCTTCGCAAGCGGTTGAAGGTAACTCACTTTTTCATTGTTTATTTGGTGTTGTCCGGCTATCATCACCTGCTTCCCACATTCTTTTTATTCTCTTGGTGTCAGATGCTTTAATATGGCACGAGAGATCCAATCACAGTTGGTTTGCGGCTCATTGAAATGCAAGCGTAGAGAACAAGGAAGACTGCCGTCTCCTACGGCCGTGTTCAAATATACATTGCGTGCTACGTCTCTGGCCGTAATCCTAGCAAGGGTGTACGAAACTTACTCGCGACCTCCTGCTTCACAGTAATCTCTTCAGAGGGTGTTCTTTTGTGCCCATCACTGATCCGCATGCTCTCCATTAATGATGTCTTCGTCGATGGCAGCGGCTGAAGGAAGCTATGGTACTTAGGCAGTCCCAGATTCGCAGGCTAGCGTGCGTCATTGCATGACTAGTCGTAAAATGCGAGAGGCAGACACAAAGAGCGGAGCCCCTGTATTCTTCAGCCAAAGTAACCACCATTCGAAGTAGGTTCTTGAATACTTGATGCTAAGTCACTATGATCCTATCTAAGGCTCCCGGGAATCACTACTAAAGATATCAGATGTCCAAACACGCACACTATAGAAGGGATTAACACAAAATTCACGTAGATGAATACTGTATAGCGTTTGTTACGTCTTGATCTCGGCTCTTGTTTTCGTGTTTTATATGCCTATCGTTCTGTGTGATGAATTTAGCTCAGCTCTCTGGTGTTTTGAGCTCCAAGGCAAGTTGGGGTGGCCTGTTTGGTTGTCCACTTTTCATAGAACCATTCACTCCTTGTTTTCCTGGAACAGCTGCAACTGCTGCTCATTTCTATCGTCGTTAATCGCTCACGTGCACTGCGAAGCTATTCTGTGAAATAATTCGTCGTGATATATAATGCCGACTCAGACATTTATCCCTTCTCAATCCATCCTCAAGTGCCTCCGCGAAAAGAACGTCACATTTCACGGAATAGCCATATGTTTGCTAATTCGTAGGCTTCAGATTAACCTTTACCATTCAGTGGCAAATACTAGCATGTTGCAAGCGTGTATTTATATTTAACTAACATGCAGGGTTACTGCATCAAACTTTCATCAAAAGTGTGTGGTCTCAAGCCTTGGTGCACACGATACCTACCTCGTAAACGGTTCCTGTACCCCTGCGCGTGCCGTTGTCTTACAGCTTACTTTCCGCTGCGAAGAAAGCAGACGCGAAAACCACCCCATTTCCTAGAGCCGCTGTATTCACTTACAACAGCGTTTTGTAGTTACGCAAGATCAGATTAAAAAGAGTTACCTCCTAACTTCACTTCGAAAACATTCCGATTTGTTGCTTTCGTGGTTTTTGGTACACTCTTGTGGTAAAACCACAATCATGTGTTCTGCATTTTAAAAATCAAAATATGAAGCTTACGAAAATTGCTATAGCAACTGTAAAAGCATATGGCGCATTGCACATAGCGTATGGCGAGATGAGTTCCAGTATCAAAACAGATTTCAAACCCATTTTCAAATTTATTGTGGTATTAAGCCACCCTTTTCTTTTGGGTTATAAACATGTGGAAACCTTGCTTCAACAGTGTAGGCGTTCGTAATGTGGGGACGTTCGTTAGTTTGAACGCTTTCGACACACAGAGGAAATGGTATTCATCGAATAACCGCACCCAGAGCACCCATACATCAAGTATTTCTACGTGAATTCACCAATATACTTTCTCTTCGATCAATGATAAAAACGCCGTAACTCATTCGAAACGACGCAAGAAGCGTAGAGCGAGACCGTGTCACTTCCGCCTATTCTGACCAGGAAATGGGCACACGAAGGTCGTTTGCGCATGCGTAGAATGTACAGGATATATGACATAGCAGTGACACACGTGCCGGGCCATCAGCGAGCAACCGGTGATCGCCCCGTTCGGGAACTAGGGATCGGATAAAATTTGAGATTCGTGGTACACTGTAAGCAGCCTTCTGAGCCAAGTCTTCGATGTGGGGAAATATGTATGCGATTTCCTTTCATGTCAAAATGATGAACAAGTACAAAAAACGCTGTTTTAAATTCAAGGTGAACTGGCTTACTAAGGTTTTACGAAAATGCCCAGCTTCCGCGAAAAGGTCGTTTGTCATAACGTACATATATGGCGTCTGGCTTGTTATAAGCACTAGCGGACTTCTCCTTTCTTATAAGTTATATCTGTCACTGAATGCCCACGTGCGTATTTTCATTTTTTTTTCATATTTGGCTTTGCAATACATGTTGCTGTGTGTGGGTGTTAATCTACGGAGTGCTCTGCTACGCCAGGTCTCACTATGAACATACCATCTTTTTGCACGTAAAGTACCAAGTATAACTGCCTTCTATCTGTTTTGAGGAACAGTGAACTCGGAGAATGCGACAGCGCATCCCTGCTGTCTGCTTGAACAGCAAACGATCACAATAATCAGAAAGGCAAATCAGTTATAGTCATAAACGTAAAAATGCCCTAATATGAAAAAAACGTGAATTTCATGAATAGGAACACTATTTACACACAATTATTTTTTTTACCATTGTTATGATGCGAAGCGTCCCAGTGGCCACCGTTGCAAAGCCAATAATATTCTCGCAGCATTTAGGCATTCACCCTTGTATCACGAGAACATCCAAACGCGTGATTTCGAAATACTATTACATTAGATTTGTTTCACCGAATACATCGAAGAAATATAGGCTGTTGAATCACGTACGAGAACATGTATGGTACTATTCCAGCCCAAATCAACATATAAAGTGATGGTTATTTGCATATTCATCTTTCATGGTCTTCGCTCAGTCATCATTGGTTGCATTAGCCTGAAATATTTATTCTTGAACGCAAAACAACGAATAATTGCTTGATACAAAACAAGCACAACTTCAATGGTTACCTGCTATTGTTCTTTAGTGCTTATAGTGCTCGGCTTCTGATGGATACTCGCGGTATTGATTCCCGGCCACAGCCACTGCATTTTCGATGATGGCAAAAATGTTGGGCCCGCGTACTTTGAGTTAGGTCTGCGTTAAAGTAGTGCTTGTGGTCAACATTTTCGGAGGGCTCCACTGCGGTGTCCCTCACATACATGCGTTGGCTTTCGGACGCAATACGTCTAATGCTAATATAGTAACACCTTAGAGTTATTTTTTATACATGTATATAGCAGACGCAGGTGCTAATGTGAGACGCTGGCCACTCTACTTCTCTCGCACCATAGTTGTCACCACAAACGATGAGACACAAGACTATACAAAAGCACATTGTACAGCAGCCTCGCACTCAGTCCAAGTTCTCTGATATATTCATTAGACCACACTACACTAAAGCTGTCAAATCACAAATTTTCTCTTTCTTCAAATGCCTATACGCAAAACAAAAGTTGACTAAAATGTTGTCACAGCTGATGATATCTGAAATCAACACGGAGTAAATATATAGCAAAATAATGCATGAATGCATGCATTTAGAGCAGTTGTGCTTATTGCGTAGAAGGCTACGTCACGCTCCTCCTCAAGTGTGCTTATTCGCTGTGAACGCTTACCTGCGATTGAAATTAGAACTTGCGCCATAAATTCGGGAACCAAGTTGCCTTGGACCATGCACAGCATAGCTCATTCAGCATACATTGCGCATCACTCGTCGGTTCTTATAGTAGTGATAAATTACTCTTCTGATGCTCTGCATGTTGTTGACATCTACAGCCGTGAATACTACGCTCGAGAGATAGCATGAATTGCTCCTAAATATCGGTCACCAGCTTTCGTAGTGCCTTCAAGTTAACGCATTGGAAGAATGTTCAAAACTTTGCCATGCACCTCTCCAGCACTCTATCCGCCGCAGCTGTGCAGGTTGACCATTTGTGCAGGTTGACCATTTATGCAGGTTGACCATTTGTGCAGGCGCGCAGTGGAAGCGAAGCGCTGTCGATGACGGCACATTTACGGCACATTATGACGAGGTGTGTATGGCGCTCATCGGCTGTGCGAACAATGTGCCCCGTAGCTGAACTTATTTCGCCTCTAACGGCTGCTATTGGTTGTCAGTTTCATAAAGCAGGGGCACTGCATTAGTCTGCAGATACACCTGGATACTTGGCTGTTTGTTTCCTTTCGCCATCATTAGCCACATACGTTTTCGCTATTGCTAGCATCAAGGCATATGGTGAAGGTGAAACGAATGCCATGGATCCACAGTAAGCCAACACTCGTGTAATTGACGCATCTTAACCATATCTACTCTCGTGTCGAAACACATTCTTCGGGTAAGGCTAATTTTTTCTTTTTTTTGCTATTATACAATCAACATAGAGTAGCATGCCCAATCGATAAGGGACCAACGATACGGCAGTACGATGCGAATCTTGCTACGTAGGTGGGTTAAGTCTTCACAGTGACACTAAATTTAAACTGCACATTTATTGGTACATTCATCTGTTGCGTTTGTGACGTTGTTCAAACGAGCATGGCTTAGCTCGACGAGGTCATGAGAGCAAACACGGCTATCGCTACTCGACAACGGGTCTTGCGCACGCATCATTATTTAGACCTTGCGGGTATCTAACTGCCAGAAGCATCCAACTAGGGTTCGCAGCTTGCGTCGCAGCGTTGCTGAAAACCGTTCTGGCGACAGCTTACCCCTGTTTCTACGACATAAGCTCCGTATCACTATAAACCTGGATGCACGGCATGTCCCGCGTCCTATCACCATGACCATATGTCGTGGCGTGTTCAACTACTCCACTACGTGGGGTTTAACGTCCCAAAACCACCATATGATTATGAGAGACGCCGTAGTGGAGGGCTCCGAAAATTTCCACCACCTGAGGTTCTTTAACGTGCACCCAAATCTGAGCACACGGGCCTACAACACTTCCGCCTCTATTGGAAATGCAGCCGCCGCAGCCGGGATTCGAACCCGCGACCTGCGGGTCAACAGCCGAGTACCTTAGCCACAAGACCCCCGTGGCGGGGCAGTGGCATGTTCAAAATAACAGTAATTAGTGACTGATGGTGATCACCGGAAAGTACACCTCCTCATCAGTAAGAACTGTGTCGCGCACTTTCGTGGTGCGATTAGGCCAGGCTTGTTCCGATTTTCCTGAGTCTACGGAAACATATGAACTCTGTTTCTGTTGATAGCTCACACTGGGTCAATTATAGCTTGCTAATTAGAAGCAGGGATGTAAAGCAGCCCTTCCTAACTGCACTACTTTATTCGTGTCTTTTTTGTTATGGAACGGAAAATTCTAGTGATCTGTGCGCTTCCATATAGGTGTATTTCAAATTACCCCAGTCGGTCAAAATTACCGGAGACCTGTACTATACGACTGTCACACCTGTCCCGTTTATTAGGGAGGCAATCGCCGGGCTAATTCCAAGGGTCGAAGTATCGGCCCCCCGAACCGCACCACGAAAGCGTGGACAATTTAGAAGTGGTCCTTTTTGGCGCACCAGCGGACGCCGGCTGTGGTCCAAAGAACAAGTCAGAGCCGAGAGTTGATAAACAAACTTATATTCTCATTAACGGCAGATCAAAAGCAATACACACGTATGCACACTCCACAATAGTTACATACAATACGTGACCAAACAGACAATGTACTACACAGTACAATCAACCACACTTGAAACAACGGACACAGACAACAATACGCACTACGATGCAGTCACATGCATTGAACAACCAAGACACTTAAGGACTAAAGAGATAGAAAACCTATTCAGTCCAAAGTCCTTGGAACAAAAGTCTGAATGATACTCTTCCGAGAATCACTCACTCAAAGTCCAGCGTTGTTGTCGTTCCGCAGCTCTCTGAAGTTTCTCTTCCAGGAAACCTCCCGTCTTCAATTGGCCACTCTTCAAACTTCAACTTCTTCGCCGGAACCCGTCGGCTTCACACACGCAGCTGTTGCCCGCGTCTTCGCTCGATAGCGGTAAACCCACGCTCTTGCCTGTAGCTCGAGCCGTCCCTACGGACCAAAAACTTCGCCGATTACACGGCGGACTCTCTACGCACTCTGGCGCTCACTTCCGTCTCCTCCTGTTCTGTCACTACGGGCAGAACCTTCGCCGACTCCACGGCGGAATCCCTACGCGCTCCGGCGCTAACTTTCCGTCTCCTCCTGTTCTGTCGTCTCGGCCGCTCGATTAAATACCTTCCGCGCCACCTTCCAGAAATTTCTGGTCATTTCGTCGGCGCGATACGCGGCGAAAGCTGGGAAGAGGGCGAGACAGTTGGAATGCCCTCTCCGGCCGGTGAGTCAACTCGGTATGGCCCCGCCCCCTTCGTTCTGGAAAAATCGCGGGCTTGCTGGGCCGCCGATGTGGGGTGAGGAGGATCGTCTGCGAAGCCGTGCTTCTGCGGGGAGAGCGCGCGCCCGGGAGCCCTGGATGTTTGCTTTCTTTTTTTTTTCTTTTTACCTCGCGGCGTTTCTGCCGCCCGCTGTCGCAGGGATTTGGCGGCGCGCTCTTTTTTAGCGCTCGTTCTGTGACACTGCCCCCCACTTTAAGAATATTATCTCATAATATTCAAACCACACAAACGAGCGCGAACAGTCACCACACACTCTCACAGACTGTAACACAATCCGTCGCTCGTGACACGTCACATTCACAATATATCACGCAATACAATTGTACGTTGTAATTCGATTACACAACACGTGAAATATAGCCACAGGTACATGCCTACAACACTTCATAACACATTCCAAACAACACAAACGTACAAAGTTCTGTCTATACAACAATTATACAACACTATACATCACATCATCGCACAGAACACTGACTCGCTCGACATACACTTGAGACACAGGATAACAAGAACATTAACACAACATATGGCACTCAGCACTGCCCAACACATTCTGATTCGACCTCAGCACTTATCCTGAATACTTCGAACAGCGCTTGCGCCCCTTTTTGCGGTGCTCGCTCGATCTCTTCTTGTGCTTCCACGTTCTTTTTCGGCGAGCCCTTTCCAACGACGATATCTGAGGCGTCGTCTCAGCCATCGTTGTCTCTTCCGACACCGTTAACGCGTCATTACATTCGACGGGTCCTGTCTGTTTATTTACCCGCTTGATCATGCCTCTACATTTTTCCCGGCTGGCCAACTCCGTCTCCTTTACACTGTCGGTCGGTTGAGGTCGTGCCGACTTAAGTCCGGTTGCTCGACCCGTGAACTTATTCGACACGATCGTCTTCTCCTTCGCTGTCTCTTGCGCCGCGGCTTCGCCTTGGGCTCTAGTGAGATCCGTCACGGGATGCTCCTCCATTGTATCTCGCGGCCGCTGTGTTGGCGAGGGCTCTATCTTCGGGTCTTCTCCCAAACATTCTGGTTCACTTGGCCCTCGCGCCCCGTCGATGTTTCCGATGACAAGGTCATACAGGGGGGTCGTCATGCATAACGCAGTAACCTTCCCGCTGAAGTACGGGGTTTCAACCTCAATTTCTGCTTCGGGAAGCATCCGGACCGTACGGTCAATTAGGCAAACCGGTTTCGTTCTGCCTGTCAACTCTCTTTCCCGTACCAAATTTCTCCTCACGATAACCGTGGAGCTGCCGGTATCTCTTAACACCGTAACCTTTTTGTCCGCAACTTTTCCAGGCAGCGCTGGCATTCCCTTCGTAACACCGGTTGGCTGTTTTGACATTACAGCACCCACAATAGGAATTTTCTCCCCATTTTTCAATTCTACGAATCCGTCGGTGACGGCATAATTATGGGATTTCGGTGCCACTTGCACACAGGATACCTGGTGAGTTTGACTCGCTCCGTTTCGACATGCGTCTGCCTTGTGCCCAGTCAGACCACATTTGAAACATTTTACAACCGTAGGGCTCGTGAAGTTAGTTCGGCAGTGGTTAGCACGGTGACCCACTCGGTTACACAGAAAACATCGCGGAATGTTCTCCGGTGCACGCTTCTTTTCCTCGGGAGCCGATTTCTTCGAATCCTCGGGACACTCCTTCTTGACTTTGGCCAAATTAGTGCCACCTTGCGCTTCCAAGAATTGATCAGCTAATTCAAGCATGTCTTCAAGTGACTTAGCTCTCCTCTCTTTCAAGTACAGCGACAGGCTTGGGTGGCAACTAGTAAGAAATTGTTCTCTAATTAGGAGCTCTCTAAGCTCATCGTACTCCTGCGCTGTCCCTGAAAGTTCAATCCATCTGTCGAAATAATGGCAAAGTCGGGCGGCATACTGCGTAGCCGTCTCACCATCAGCTGGCTTTCCTGTCCGAAATCTGTCCCGGAATCCTTCCACAGTGAATCTAAATCGCTTCAACAAAGCAGCTTTCACCTTTGCATAGTTGGCTGCATCGGTCGGCGTCAGCCTACCGTACACACTGAGCGCTTCACCACTCAAGCAAGTACTCAAAGCAGTTGCCCATTGATGTTCCGGCCAATTCTGGCTCTTCGCAATCGTCTCAAATCGGTGAAGGTACGCGTCAAGGTCGTCCTTCCTTTCATCAAACGCTACGAGCAGCTTGCTTGGGTTCAAGCGGAAGCCGTGATCTTCCCGTTCGCTGCTTTCAACTCTAGCTTGGACGGGAGTTTCGCTTCGCTGTTGCAAACGGAGCCGCTCGAGTTCCATCTCGTGCTGACGCTGCCGTTCCCTTTCCTCTCTTTCTTCTTTCGCCCTCTCCGCTGCCAGTCTTTCTTTCTCCAGCTCCAGCTTCAATTGCAGCTCTCTTTCTTCTTTCAGCTGTCGCTCCCTCGCTTCTCTTTCTTCTCTCGCCCTTTCAGCGGCCAGCCTTTCTCTCTCCAACTCAGCTGCCTTTTCTTCCTTGGCCCTCTCTGCCGCCAACCTCTCTCGTTCCAACTCAGCTGCTTTTTCTTCCCTGGCCCTTTCCGCTGCCTCTTTCTCCTTTTGGCTTACCCACTTCCGTAGTTCGGCACCAGAAAGACCCATCTTCTCACCAAGAGCAACTAACTTTTCGAGATCCATCGTGTCTCGCAAATAAAACCTTGCCGCGTGCAAAAAGTATCTGCCTGAGTCACTCAGTCTATCGGAACACTCCACTGCACTCGTCAACGAGAACACTGAACAACACACAAAATCGTTCCGATAGCACTATCAACACTCGAGGCTCTTTCTCACTACTTTGGACACACTGTGCACTAAAAGGTCCTGTCGCGGACGCCAGATTAATTGTCACACCTGTCCCGTTTATTAGGGAGGCAATCGCCGGGCTAATTCCAAGGGTCGAAGTATCGGCCCCCCGAACCGCACCACGAAAGCGTGGACAATTTAGAAGTGGTCCTTTTTGGCGCGCCAGCGGACGCCGGCTGTGGTCCAAAGAACAAGTCAGAGCCGAGAGTTGATAAACAAACTTATATTCTCATTAACGGCAGATCAAAAACAATACACACGTATGCACACTCCACAATAGTTACATACAATACGTCACCAAACAGACAATGTACTACACAGTACAATCAACCACACTTGAAACAACGGACACAGACAACAATACGCACTACGATGCAGTCACATGCATTGAACAACCAAGGCACTTAAGGACTAAAGAGATAGAAAACCTATTCAGTCCAAAGTCCTTGGAACAAAAGTCTGAATGATACTCTTCCGAGAATCACTCACTCAAAGTCCAGCGTTGTTGTCGTTCCGCAGCTCTCTGAAGTTTCTCTTCCAGGAAACCTCCCGTCTTCAATTGGCCACTCTTCAAACTTCAACTTCTTCGCCGGAACCCGTCGGCTTCACACACGCAGCTGTTGCCCGCGTCTTCGCTCGATAGCGGTAAACCCACGCTCTTGCCTGTAGCTCGAGCCGTCCCTACGGACCAAAAACTTCGCCGATTACACGGCGGACTCTCTACGCACTCTGGCGCTCACTTCCGTCTCCTCCTGTTCTGTCACTACGGGCAGAACCTTCGCCGACTCCACGGCGGAATCCCTACGCGCTCCGGCGCTAACTTTCCGTCTCCTCCTGTTCTGTCGTCTCGGCCGCTCGATTAAATACCTTCCGCGCCACCTTCCAGAAATTTCTGGTCATTTCGTCGGCGCGATACGCGGCGAAAGCTGGGAAGAGGGCGAGACAGTTGGAATGCCCTCTCCGGCCGGTGAGTCAACTCGGTATGGCCCCGCCCCCTTCGTTCTGGAAAAATCGCGGGCTTGCTGGGCCGCCGATGTGGGGTGAGGAGGATCGTCTGCGAAGCCGTGCTTCTGCGGGGAGAGCGCGCGCCCGGGAGCCCTGGATGTTTGCTTTCTTTTTTTTTTCTTTTTACCTCGCGGCGTTTCTGCCGCCCGCTGTCGCAGGGATTTGGCGGCGCGCTCTTTTTTAGCGCTCGTTCTGTGACAACGACGTGCCTGATAATTATATGGCAATTTCCGCATGTCAAACGCTATACACTATAATTGTGTATATTAGTGTACAACTTATTTAAGTTTACGTTGCTGTTATATTTCATTTATGTATGGTAATAGGTATACCTCTGTCGTATCGGCTACTTTCGGATCATGCTTAATCACCAAAAAAACCTAAAGAAAATGTAATGCTACAATTTTTAAGACGTAAATTGGCAAACCTCAAGTGGTATGGATTCTTGCAGTTCAAGATATGAATTTTATAGTCATACCTTAATTTGGCTAAGCTAGTGAAAGCACATTACAGACAATCTTCACCAATCGTTCAGGGCTCTGGAAATTTCTACCACATAGGGTTATTTAACGTTCATATAAACCTAAGCACATGGGCGTACCGAATTTCGCTTCAACAGCAGTACAGCTATGAAGGCTGGCTAGCAACTCCGCAATCTTTGAGTTAACTGTCCCGAACCATAACCACTAGGTGGGCATAGAGGGTTCTTATGTCAGCATCTCTCATCCAAGATAACATAGACTATGCCCGTTGCTGTATGAGAGAAGGTTTATCGAGTTTTAGTTGAACTAGAAAAGGAGCTTATCAGATGGTCACATCGCGTCAGTTATATTTTTACGTTTGCTGTGTAATTTCTATATTCGTAAAGGAAATCGTAAGACAACACCAATTCAAACTAATGCCGGAACGTATTAATATACCGGATGCTCAAGCATCAGAACCAGTTATCTTACTTCATAAATGAAGGGTCATCGTTTGATAAATTAGCACTCCACGCAATGACAGATAATTTGGCGTACATTTCAGCAAATCTTTTTCTGCGATGCTCTACCTTAAATGTAGTGTTTTGCTTAAGTTGTGTCTTTACCTCTGCAACACATTGTTGCAGGGGCACACGCTCTACAGGCGCGACCTCTGATCTTCTTTGCTAAATGAGAGGTGAGTGTTCGATACATCTAGAATTGATGTGAATAAAACAGATGAGCAGTGCTGTTGTTATAAGTTCACTAATTTCTTTTCCTGTTACGCTCATTCCCAAATATTACGCTTCAAAATTTGTAGGCTTCCGTTTGAAAATTGTTTAACCACTCAAATGCTATTGTTCGTGAGGTGCACGCTTTACAGGAGCAACTCAGAGGTCAACAACTTATTTGGTAAATAACAATTTTCAGAGTTAAGCAACTTTTAACATATTGAGGTTATAATGCAACAGCACAGATTACTTGAATAACCGTTACAAAATATCTTAATTATTCGGCTGATACGTTCATTATTTTCTTGCCCCGACACAATGGTCTAGTGGCTAAGGTACTTCGCTGCAGACCCGCATGTCGCGGCACCGAATCCTGACTACGGCGGCTGAATTTTCGATGGAGGCGACAATTCTGTAGGCCCGTGTGTTCAGATTTGGGTGCACGTTAAAGAATCACAGGTGGTCAATATTTCCGTAGACCTTCAATACGGCACCTCTCATAATAATACGGCGGTTTTTTAACGTTAAACTGCACATATAAATCAAATAAACGTTCGTTCTCAATTGAAGTCTCACGCTTCATTGTTCATGGACATCACTTGTGAAGTTTGCTTACCCACTCATAGGGTACGTATGCAGAGGTGCACGCTTTACAGAGCTTTGCGTATTGCAAATTTTCTTTTCGCCACTTGCTTTGTTCCAGCTTTCCCAACGTTGTAGGAAATATTTTCATCGCGGATGATGACTTACGCTGAAGTAGTCCCGAGGAAATTTATTAAACAGCTGTACTACAATAATGCTGATAGTTTACACTAAGTATAAAAAGGCTGGGCACAGCACAGCACAGGTTGATCGCCCCTCCCTCCGTCTGTATTTATTTCTCTTTCCTTTTCTTTCTGCGTTTATTATTGTCTACTACCGTTCCTCGTTCTTTCTGTGCGTCGATTTACCCGTCTTTTTTCCTTATTTTCACGCTCACTTCCCTTTCCTATCCACTTGCAGCATGCTACGACACAAGGCTATGCTATGCTCGGCTAGCGTGCCTGTAGGCAGGATGACGTGTCATAAGTGAAACAATGGTGCTGCATTTATACTGTCAAAAAAAAGAAGTGTAAAGGAAGCAATGAAAGGAAGTAAGGAAAAGCCCTTGGGCTTTGATAAGACCCGAGAATTTCGGTTAGGCCACCAGACAGTTACTTCATGGCCGTATACCACTATCCATTCGGACACGGGTTCTTTGCGTTATCTTGGCGTTCGTCTTAATTCAAACCGCAACAGCGACGCGAATTTGGCTGATTTGTGATAAAAATGTGCCATGCATGTGAGGCTTGTGGTGGACTAGCCAACTGTCCTCCTTTGCAAGGGCAAAAGCTCGCAATATTTTTTAACAGCCAAACTTATTTATGTGTTTCAAAACAATTGTCACAGTAAAAAGTATTCGCTTATTTCACCAGATATTTGCGAGATTCCTCGTGCCCTCTAATTTGCAACTAATTAAACGAGATAACGTGTCACTTGCGCTTGAACTATTATTAGAGTTCTTGGGAAATCGCTTATATAGCAATTAGTCACTCTTTTTAACGCAACAGCGTTAAACAGCTTATTTCGCAAAAATCCTGACGTCAATGTTGGTGTCAGCGTCGTTGATTGTGAGCAAAAACTCATCATAATGTGCGTGACCAAAAATTTGTGGAAGATTCAAATAAAATAAATATTGAAAATTGTGAGTCCGTGTGGGATATAATGCGGGTTGTTTGCGTGGCAAGAAGAGTTTGCACCACGCAGCGATGCATCTGCTCTTTTTATTTAATGCGTGTGTCTGCTTGTGATTACAGAGAAAATACCTTCCTCTGCTTGAAAATGCCGGTAATGTAACTGATATTTTAAAACACACGCGTCCTGTATATCTGCTTCACAGCACAACTTGAAATATTTCAGAAATAATGCCCGTACAAGTGCACATTGTCATCGGGCGTCAGAACTTGTGATTATCATATTGACTGGACGGTATAAAGCCGGTCACACACTACAAAAGGCACATACGCTTCTGCTCTTATTCCCTTGAGACCACGTAGTGGGTGCATGGCAAGTTAGAAAAGGTTTTGTGCACTAAGTGCTTGAAGTACGCACTAGGGACAAAATATCGCTATCGTGATGAACTCTAGAAGGCGAAGGAAGCTAAAGGTTTCTCCACTTTTCATTCATTTTCGTGATGCAACACATTCGTTTGCGCAAGAGGTGATTCAACACTATTTCACTTCATTTACCGTCCCTTATTATGTCATAACTTCTCAAAAACTATTCGTTCTGTAGATTGTAGTAAAAGATTATTGATGTCCGTACAGCTTCTGCACACAAGATTTCCGATAACCTATTTATTTAGTGCAAATCGAAAATTATTGATCAAAAATGACGATGTTTTATTGTGATAGCAATTTTATGGACACTGTCGGCTGGATTTTTCCACCGGTGTCGGCATCACCGTCACTGACCGTATATGTATACGTATCCAAATATATGAAAATGCAAGAAAGAAAAAAAATCCAGAAAGAGACCGGGGTATGCGAAATCAAACTTGGAACCGATGAGACGTGAGTGTGAGGTGTTAACCACTGAGATATGGAGGAGCTTTTTCTTTTTTTTTCTTTATGACCTGCGTACATACAGCATTCACAAACAAAAATACATCAAACAAGGGACAAACATGAACAAAAGAGAAGAGGTAAAAGCTTCAAAATTCACAGGCTCTTAAAAATTTCTTCATCTGTAGAATGATTTCTACTAGATGAAGCTCTTCGGGCACATCTTGTTGAACCTTTTGTGATTCCACAAATAAACAGACAAATTTAAAATGTATTGTCTAGCCAGCAGCGAGAGCGGCCGACGCTGGCCGCGGTATAGCGCCTCCCTACTTTTAAAGAACTACAGGAATATTCTGCCTTCGTTGCCATCAGGTGAAGCGATGAGAATTCAATAGCGTATGGGAATTCAATACAGCTACAAACAGGACCAAATTTCTTCGGGGTTTCTAATTATGATATGCAATCTGCGTTTGTTATGTTATCAGAATGAAATAACAATTACACTCACTTTTAGAGCTAATGGCAAGTATGCGCATGTTTAAAATTTGTCCGTAGATTTTACAGAATCGTAGCATAAAATAACTGTCAAATCATTATGCTCATTATGCATGCCCCACAAGTTGCCGGGACTTCCACTAACGTATATGGAAATTCAATACAGCTACAAACGTTACCAGGAATTAGGTTGTTCAGTATTTATTACCATTAAGAAATTACGCGTTTGTAGCAGGTTTAAAGAAGAAATAAAGGATACATTTAATAGAATACGCCACGTCTTACGTACCAAAACCGCGATATGGTTCCCACAGACGCCGTTGTGGAGGACTCAAGAAATTTTGACTTCCTGGGGATATTGAACGTGCCCCTAAATTATGTACAATAGGCTCTAGCGCTTTCGCCTCCAAAGAAAAGAATGATGTGGCTCAAGCAAGGCAGTTGGAACGGGTCGTTTTATATCCCTGCTGTTAATTATCGTGCTAGAAATGTCTCAAAGTTATCAACATAAACACAAGCTACATGCCTGCGTGGACCCGAGTAGAATGAACCCAGTCCGCCCTAATCGCACTACGGCAGCGCGTGGCACAGTTCTTGCCGAAGAGCAGGTGTACTGCCCGATGGCTGCTCTAGTTATTATTTACTGTGATTTTGCACGAGGCACTATTAACGGCCACGGAGATAGGATGCGGGACAAACTGTACTTTCAGGTTCACGGTGATAGGGATCTAATACTCTAGAAACGCTTATTAGCTGTCGTGATAGAAGTTGTCAACCGCAGATGGAAAGTGCAGGCATACGGGTTCCTGCAGGGTCCAATGGTATGGGCACACGACACGTTGTCGAGTGGCTGCAGATATGTTTGTTCTGAAGATATCGTCGCACTTAGCCATCTGCATTTGAACAACGTTTTATGCAACCAGACGAATGCACCAGGAATGACTACCGATGCGCAGTTTATCGTTTAGCAAGAATATTCAGCACGCGTATGTTGTACTACTAGTACTCTACGACCATATCGAACCTTTGGTGCAGCTTGAACCTGCTACAATATGCTGCGGCTATTATGATAGCAAGAAAAACAAAAAGCTTGACACGAAGTATGTATTAATGCAAGAGAGGAAACAATTATGATGTTTCTGAGCGCAGCTGCCTGCCTCTTTGCACGAGCGTCTAGTTCCTGTGGATGCGTCGGCATCTGTCTCAACAGCCGCGTGTCGAGAGCTAATAGTTAGGCGGCACCATTACTACACGAAACCAACAACCAAAACTAGCCACTGAAAGAGAGCTGGGCTGAGCATGCCGCTCGTTATTCGCATAGCCAATGAGTGGCACGGACACCCTGTCATGCATTATTCACAATGTGGTTGCTCTTACCATTGGCGGAGCTTGCCGCGATGGCAAAAAAAGCTTTTCGGGGTTGTCTATTGTGTTTCGATAGGTTGCAGGTGGAACTACACAGGGCCATATTTACGAAACGCTTTCTGTGGTACGAATAGGTTCGTACGAAAAACTCATCATACGTTCGGTACATTCCCAGCCCAAAGAAGCGAGAAATGAGAAAATAAAAGACGCTAACATGATGATCATGACATGAAAGTGATGGACGGCATAACTTACCTCCGCCTCTTAACGTTGTGCTGATTTCTAAAGTGACCTATCACCCTTCCTCATCCGTGCTTCACATATAATTAATTCCCACTGTACGTGAGATCTGCATTTATTTATATTTTTGACAAGTGGTCAACCTAGACTTCAACAGCTCTGTTGGGATGATATTGTAGATTGCAGGCGGAGGAAAAGCTCACGAAAGAGTGGCTAGACGATGCTTAAGCCCTATGGTTCACAAAGCAGGGTGGGACATCAAATCTCGCTGCTGCTGTCCTGTTTCTCGGGTAATCTTCCCACCTAACCTAGGAGACTGGCTGCGCTATAGTATAATCCTTTGCTCAATCGGCTGCGAAATGCCAACTTTATTGTCTGACGCACTCTAGTTTTTCATAAGTGGTACAGTAGAAATGTCCGTGGTTGGAGAAAAGTAGTGCAAGCCTTGAAAGGTTGAACCATTAGACCAGGACAAGCGAAATAAATAGGAATAAAAACAGGCTGATTTCAATTTCCCTCAGTGCTGAAGGGCTGTCAAAGACATTATCCTTCTTTTCTCTCTATAAATTGGCTAGGTGATCAATACTATAACTTCTGTAAAATAAACGTGACGTCACGTGGCACGATGACGATATGATTGTTGCGTATAACGTGATTTGATTTGTAACGTTGCGCTGATGACATTTGATCGCATGCTGATTGTTGACACCTTCGTTTATTCCCTAAGTAATTCTTTTCGTCGTTAAAGATGTCCATTCTGGGATAGTTCAGCCTCTCTTTCTCCGTATTAATAATCGAAGCAAAATATTATGGAACCCGCCAAGGTCACATGCCACCGCTCTCATTAATTCGACTGGTCACCCTTGTGAAGCCTGACAGTGACGACTACACAGATATGTTCGGCTGCAATTAATAAAAGATCGGCCTGTCACAAAATATAAATCAAAGAAAAGACTACTGGAGGCTTTTTTTTCGACAAGCGACATTTGCATGAGCGCGAACCAATGCAATTTGATTTGTGGCGGTGGGAACTACGGAGACTCAAAACTAGCTCAATAGCCTGCACGTGATGACTTCAGTGTTACAGAACGAAGCTACAAGTTCTGATGGTAACTAGGCACCTAAATGGTTTTCTAGGGCTCGTAAGAGGCAACCTGGAAGCTGTTATGGTGGTACTCTACCTTTGTCCGCTGGGCAGAGACTACCATGAAAACTAAACGGCTTGCAGTAACCTATAGACGTACGCTATGTACGGAAGCATGAAATATTCATAAGACACCGCAAGCGTTTACTAGCACTAGCATAAACTTCCGTCGTGAACAAGGAACGCTATACCTAGCTAAAAACGTAGCGTCTAAACTTTGGCACAAACGGGAAAAATAAAAACACGCACACCAAGTCCCAAACATGCCCACACCGTGTAAGGGTTTCAATAGAAGTACAATCGAAAGGAAGCGCTGGCAATAGCAGATGCAGAGTTTTGAAAGTAAGAAGAGCCAACGGGGTGTCTCAAAGAATACGGTGTTGATGTTGTATCATATTGAAAAGAAGTTTTCTCAGAAAGTGCCTCCAGCAGAGCAGGCAGCGAAGAAAGGTGCATTTTTGTGTCGGTGTTTTCCACGCTCGACTGCGCGATGTGCCGGCCGGCTGGATGCGAGAAAGCTGTGTGCGTGCAAAGCGCATTCCTTCGTGTGCACAAAGAACGTGGAAACGTGGTGAATCACTCGAGGAGTGCAAAACCGTTAGTCATCTTGGCAAAACAAACGTGGTCCATTTTGTTTAATTATGCAGCAACACGCAAGCAGCAACCACAAAGAGTTCTTTCTTTCTCTTGGAGCGTATAACCCTGGCTTTTGTGATTAAGTGATATCACCGAGGTAGTAAGTGGATATGGGCATGGTAGACCATGTTTGAACCAATATACCATGTTTAATTTTCTATATTTTTGTTACTACTCTCAGTCAGAGTTTGCATAAGCGCGAGAACAGTATTTTTTATTTTTAATTCAGTCCGCCCCTCCCCGCCGTGGTGATCCAGTAGCTAAGGTACTCGGCTGCTGACCCGCAGGTCGCGCGATCGAATCCCGGCTGCGGCGGCTGCATTTTCGATGGAGGCGGAAACGCTGTATGCCCATGTGCTCGGATTTGGGTGCACGTTAAAGAACCCCCGGTGGTCGAAATTTTCAAAGCATTCCACTACGGCGTCTCTCATAATCATAAGTAGTTTTGAGATGTTAAATGCCAGATGTCAATAAAATCGAAATCTACCTGAATGCGACTAGTGGGTGTCAAGAGCGCAACGCGAATCACTTGAGGTAGTCATCAGTAGTAATCTTTCAATTTTTTGTATGCACTGGCATCAAGGTAACAATGTCATCCTGACGCCGACATTGCCCACAGACTGAAATAGCAGGCGATTCTTTTTTTCTTTCTACTTTACAAATCTGAATAACTGGCAAGCGCTATTTTGAACTAATAATGACTGTATTATGTGCAATAATCATCTGAAAAAGAAATGAGGATGGAGGCGGTATTGCTGCATGCCCGTGTGCTCTGGTTTGGGTGCACTCTAAAAAACCCCAGGTGGTCTAAATGGCATCTCTCATAATCATGTGGTAGGTTCAGCACGTTAAACCCTACATATCAATCAATCAACAAGAAAAAAAGGGGACAGAAAGCAAGGAAAAACTATTAGCAAAAAAGCGGGGGAGGAAGGGGGCCAATCGCACGCTAGGTCACGCAAGGCTTGGAGCAGCAAAATTCGACGATTCTGAAATCTAATCTGGGTGTTTCTAAGTTAATGATAGGCTTTAGCTAGCTAATGCTAGGTTATTTCTAGGTCAATTCTAAGCGCAGACTACTTTGAATCAAAATGGAGACACTCACGGAACCATCTGGGTTGGGCAAACTCCAGAGGTGGGAAGTCGCGCAGCAACCAAGCGTTCGCGTCTGTTCTGAGTTTGCTGGCACATCGTTATTGGCATAGGCCTTCCATTCTTTCGAAGTCTTTCGCAGCCGTCGTTGCCCTAACGTTCCTTAGTAGTTTCTTGTGCGAACTCAGGGTCTGCGGCTAGCCACCATTGCTTCACTGCCATTTCTGTAAACAACTCTTGTTTGTTTTTAAGGGACCTGTGCTTAGGGTGGGACCTGCCCACTTTATGTGGCACTAACCCGTTCAGGATGATGTGTTTTTGTTGTCAACCGTATTACCTCGAGCTTTAAAGTTGGCGCTATTGAAAAAATACTGAAGGGAAACTTCACGAGTTACTGCAAATGTAGGAAGTGTGAATGCCTACCGCTTGAACTCACTGAAGGAGTATTTCATGGACTCACAGCATGGTCTCAGCGACTGCGATTACTCTGTAAACGACCACCAGTATGAAACAACTGGTTTAGATGAGTGGCTTGTTCACTTCAATACATGCCCGTGCCCTAATTTATGTCTCTGCCGCCCAGTGGCGAGTCGTCTACTGTAGGGAGCATTGCTCTGGTAAATGCATGACCAAGGCAATGTTTTCTAAAGCAGGCTGCTCGCCACGAGGTGGTGCAGACGACAATGTTGGTAGGTCCTTTTGTGGTCTGTATATAGTTCTGCTCAAGGGCCGAGGTTTGACATAGATTCGTATAGGGTCGTGAGCCAAAGTAAGCTCGGGTAAACACTATTGTGGTGAGTTTGAGTGCAAGTGAGTTCACTGACAAAAAATTTCAGTGCGCACGAGTGCGAGTGGGTCCATTGAGGAAAATGTTGATGAGTCTGTGTCCATGTGCGTTCTAAGCACAACATATAGTTCTAGAGTGAGTTTGAGTGACCTGGACACATTTGTGTCCTACACTGCCTACGCTGTAGGGGTGGCTGCAGGCCTTTGTCGAGACGCTTGTGCCTGAGACGAGTTTTACCCATCGTTTCCTTCACTATCGATAGTAGAGAAGCTACATTTCTTCTTCTTCATTCAAATATTGACTCATGTATTCATGTTCAGCATTGCTATCTGCCTTATATAGGCTCAAAGTTTTACTGAAGTCTTTACATATAAATCTTAACCTACTAGCGCTCATGTGGCTCCTCAATATTTGTTCATCAGTGGTGTGAGTTAGGGGGGGGGGGATATTTCAGCCAATTTCACAACCGGTCCCCAGTTTATGTCAATCTGAAAAGAGAAAGAAGAAGTACTGTTATAATAGTAAGTCAACCATTCTAACTCAGGTGATTCTGGCTTTCTCATAATCTGGTGCGACTTTACGATACCCAGCAAAGCCAACTGCGAATAACAGTGGTTATACAGAAAGTATCTATAGCGAAGTGGTGCAAAGACTACGAGTGTCAAGGCGCAAGGAGCTACCGAGTGGTACTTGACCAAAACCAAACATTTAGTCACTCTCTGCTGTGATTGCCTAACGAAACTTCCAGCTCGAACTACACTGCATGCTTCTACCAGATGGAATAAAATTCGACCTTCCCACGACCTGTCCCTTTCACCTGGAGCACATGCATTATGCTACAGCAGCGCAACCGGGGCGCCACCACTTTGCGCCTCCCGCACGTTCTAGCAGCCAGTATATTGTGCCCATAGGCGCTGCTAAGGACAACGGAGGTCAAGCGGAGCGCGAATATTTCCATAAGGGGAGGCGAGACAGGAAATCTAATTTGGGGCTGACTCACGGACCGGGACCCCGCTGGCAATGACCGTCCGTGTCACCACCGGCCAGCGTAATAGGACGCATGATCCACGCCTGCTGTATCGTCCATTGGGTACATTTTTGTAGTAAAGAGGTATTCGGCACAAATAGAACACGTAATACGCCATCTGAGTAATATGAGGAAGTGTTACAAACAAAATATTGTGGGGAATAAATAGATGTTTATAAAATTTCTACGATATATTTTCTCATACTCGCTGCATGTTTCTATATGAGGGCGTGTGTCAGGATATGATCTTTGCTGTTTTTTTTCACAGATTGACGGCAATATACGTGGGTCATATATAATGCACCCATCACGTGACTGCACTACCTTGACTTCATTCTTGAGTCCAGGTTCGCACGTGCTGTAGCTTCTTTAATATCGTTCATATTTGCAATATGTTGTGACGAGCACTATAACTCCTGCACAGTTATCTGACGTCTTTCTACTGTAAATACTATTAGTCTTGAATATTCATATAGAACACGACACAATCCGTGTTTACTGGAAGCACCAACATTTTGTATAATATTACTAGAGATAAATAGCACAACATTCAGAAAGATAGACGCTTCATAATTAGCGAATTCTCGTAAAGAAAAACAAGAAACAGTACTGAATATATTTAGTTGCAAAGTTGTTATAGTCAGAATTCTCTTTAATATTTTTTTGCAATTTTTACATCATCAAAGTGCTAGATAATAGTCTTCAAGATATCCGTCTCTTAAATAAATGCCGAGGTCTGTGGGCATGCCTATTCAAACATCTGGTCCTTTGGCGTTGATCAATGTTGCTTTTGTTCTTAAGCTTTAACGTTAAAATGTTTCAATGTTTTTAAATGATAATGACCAATTAGCCAGCATGCACGTGTTTTAGTTTTGTTTTTTCTTCTGACACTTTCTCTTCGCGAAAAGACCAAGTTATTCTTCAGAAAAGCTTCGACCTTTTCGAAGATGATCTTGTCATACTTACACTACTCTGTCAATAATCGGACTTGGGTGGACGAGAGTACCAAAGACAGTTAAGCACAAAAGAAATAGATTAGCTCCGGAGAAACCTTTGATAGACGAAGAAGCAGCGCATATGTACCAGCACTACGTGCAAGTGGCTTTCTATGAACTTGCTGCAGCAGTAGTTCTATCGGGTATGTGTGCAAATAGTCAAACCTCATGTGCTATGTTATACGCACAGTAGTTCAGTATTGATTACAGACCCAATCGTCGGACGTGTTATCTGCAGCTGTGGTTTAGTGGTCAAGGCGCTGGACCGCTGCCCGAGAGGTCGCGGGTTACAATTTCGGCCGCGTCAAGGTGCATTTTTAATGGACGCTCAGTGATAGATGCTCGTATGCGTAGACTTATGTTAATATAAACAACCGGTGAGGTTGGAAATTCGCACGCCCTTTCCTTCGGAATTCTTTATATAAATATATTGTGGTTTTGGGAGACAAAACTTGAAAAGTTAATATTAATAATATTTTGTCAGGTGATGTAGTTGAAGTGCATATTTAATCCTCTACTCATAAAAGTGAAATAAGCATCGTCAGTTTTCACTATACTTTAGCTATCTGTAGCATCTGAATTCGAGAATACTTTTACGCACTATGAGTCACTATGATCTGCTTTCTTTTTGCTTGTGCTTGAAAGCAACTTGCATCAAAAAAGCTGTCCTTGTTGTAGTACTTGAGTGTTCCTGGTCCTTGTTGGCCTATTATGTAGTTATAATGCAGATGTAATCTGGACACCGAATTAATAAATGCCGCAGAGATGTTTCTTCACTACAGTTCTTTGCTGAGCCCCTGACTACATGAACCAGGGCAATGTCGAACGACGGAAGATGGCAGTGAGGCTACAGAATAATCTACATCACAAAAAAAACATTCATTTTGTCATTGCGTCATCGCTGAGAAAGTGCTAATTACAAGACAAATAAAGAGCAGGAACAGTGTATGCATTTTATATCGTTCCTATAAACTTCTCAAAGTAACTTCAGTAGAAAATCAATGGCACGTATTCTCTATCTTTCGGAAGTACGTGTCATGTTGCGCTGTTCTGACCATATTCTGTCAATTATCAATTTTGTGGTTGGACAAATCAGAAGCACTTAACTAAAAACATCCCACCTTGTGACTACAAAGCAGGAACAATAGAGTAAGACAAATAAATAGCCTAGTAAAATCTTTGTTGATCAAACTTTACAGCAGGCCCTCCCCCTCCCCCCTTTTTTGTTCTAAGGCTGGCGTGATGCTTAAGGCACCTGCCTATTTCCAGAATAAGCCCAACACTGGCAGTTTCTTCACGCCTATATCATCACTTGTGATCACTTCGCTGTCCTTATTTTCCACTCGGGCTTTTTTCTCCTGCCGGAGTGTTATAAAAGGATGATTCAGTTGAGGAGATACCATTGAAAGGGTGCAGTGGTGAAATCCTGGACTTCGTAAAAAGAAGTCACACCTTTGCCACAAAGGTAAAGCAATGAACGCGATAGCAACAAACTGGCAGGTCACGCGTAGAATGGCAAGCAGATCGAAACGTGCCCCGCGTCATTCAGGCAAAAAGAACGCAGAAGACGTTCTCACAGGTGCTGATTAATGCGAATAAGCATCTCGTTTGTTACTTCACTTTGTCTGAAAAGCGCGCTCTTTTTGCAAAGGGATGCTGTACAACGATTACAGGGACCTTTCTGCGCCCGGTAACTACAATAGAACCATTCCGACAAAACTCAAAAGCTAGCAAAGACGTACGATTCTCTCCACTGCAAGATAAGGGTGCGCGATCGAGCATACACCCGCTTATTCTCTACGCAGGCCAAAGTACGCGTGAGAGATGAGAGCCGCCACGTGCTAACTGCGCCATCTTGCTGATAATGCTAAAAACACTGTAGTCCCCCCCCCCCCCCCCCCCCCCCCCCCCGAGGTGCCCGCCCACATAGCTTGCGGTTTGAACGTTGAAGGAGGTAGCTCTCGGTAGCTCAGTGGCTAACACCTCGCATTCACAACGCGAAGGTCCTACGTGCGATTCCGTGCACTGGAGTCTTTATTTTTCTTGATTTTTTCTTTCTTGCGTTGGTTGGTTGGTATGTGGGGTTTAACGTCCCAAAACCACTATATGATTATAAGAGACGCCGTAGTGGAGGGCTCCGGAAATTTAGACCACCTGGGGTTCTTTAACGTGCACCTAAATTTGAGCACACGGGCCTACAACATTTCCGCCTCCATCGGAAATGCAGCCGCCACAGCCGGGATTCAAACCCGCGCCCTGCGGGTTAGCAGCCGAGTACCTTAGCCACTAGACCACTGCGGCGGGCTCTTTCTTGCGTTCATATATATATATATATATATATATATATATATATATATATATATATATATATATATATATATATATATATATATATATATATATATATATAGCAGGATCCTGCTCGGATCCTGCTCATGGCTGGTTATTTTTCATCCACTTTTCTTTCTTCTTATTTACATTCCATTGGTTCTGATAACTTCCTCTGTACATTCCTTGGCATTACTGTGTGTTAGATCTCATTAATATTTTGTTAAAACACGGAAAATCGAGCCCTTTGGTATACACTTCTTTCCCTTATTTCATTGAACGAGGGTCTCGTACTGGCAGACTTGGTGTCATTAGGTTGTATACGAGGGACTATTAATCCGCTGCCCGCTCATAATAAGTTCACGTGCTACGTGACGCCAAACAGGCGCATAAAAGAGTGTTTTCACACTCGTCACTTGGCTTATAGATGGCGCTGACTGTCACTCCTACTTCTAAATTCACATATAAACCAAAAAAGTGGATGGACGGAAGGCCGCTGTGGTAGCTGAGTGGTTAGAGCATCGAACGCGTTATTCGAAGGTCGTAGGTTTGATTCCTGCTCATGACTGGATATTTTTTTTTCATCCACTTTTCTTTCTTGTTATTTACATTCCATTGGTTCTGATAACTTCCCCTGTGCATTCCTTGGCATTACAGTCTGTTAGATCTCATTAATATTGTGTTAAAACAAGGAAAAAACGAGCCCTTAGGTATACAATTCTTTCCCTTATTTCATTAAACGAGGGTCTCGTACTGGCAAACTTGGTGTCATTAAGTTGTATACGAGAGACTATTAATCAGCTGCCCGCTCATAATAGGTTCACGTGCTACGTGACGCCAAACATGCGCATAAAAGAGTGTTTTCACACTCGTCGCTTGGCTTATAGATGGTGCTGACTGTCACTCCTACTTCTAACTTCACATATAAACCGAAAAAAGTGGATGGAAGGAAGGCCGCTGTGGTAGCTCAGTGGTAAGAGCATCGCACGCGTTATTCGAAGGTCGTAGGTTCGATTCCTGCTCACGACTGGTTATTTTTTCATCCACTTTTCTTTCTTCCTATTTACATTTCATTGGTTCTGATAACTTCCCCTGTGCATTCCTTGGCATTACTGTCTGTTAGATCTCATTAATAATGTGTTAAACACGGAAAAACGAGCCCTTAGGTATACACTTCTTTCCCTTATATATAAATATATATATATATATATTATATATATATATTTATATAATATATAATTATATATATAATATATATATAAATATATATATATATAAATATAAATAAATAAATAAATAAATAAATAAATATATATATATATATGAGATATAACAGACAGTAATGCCAAAGAATGTACCAGGGAAGTTATTAAAACCAATGCAATGTAAATAACAAGAAAGAAAAGTGGATGAAAAAATTACCAACTGTGAGCAGGAGTCGAACCTACGACCTTCGAATTACGCGTTCGATGCTCTCCCTCCATCCACTTTTTTGGGTTTATCTATGAATTTAGAAGTAGGAGCGACAGTCAGCGCCATCTATAAGCCAAACAACGAGTGTGAAAACACTCTTATGCGCATGTTTGGCGTCACGTAGCACGTGAACTTATTATGAGCGGGCAGCTGATTAATTGTCCCTCTTATACAACCTAAACACACCAAGTCTGCCAGTACGAGACCCTCGTTCAATGAAATAAGGGAAAGAAGTGTATACCTAAGGGCTCGTTTTTTCCTGTTTTAACACAATAGTAATGAGATCTAACAGACAGTAATGCCAAGGAATGTACAGGGGAAGTTATTAGAACCAATGGAATGTAAATAGGAAGAAAGAAAAGTGGATAAAAAAATTACCAACTGTGAGCAGGAATCGAACCTACGACCTTCAAATTACGCGTTCGTGAGCATAGAACGCGTAATTCGAAGGTCGTAGGTTCGATTCCTGCTCACAGTTGGTAATTTTTTCATCCACTTTTCTTTCTTGTTATTTACATTGCATTGGTTTTAATAACTTCCCCTGTACATTCTTTGGCATTACTGTCTGTTATATCTCATTAATATTGTGTTAAAACACGGAAAAACGAGCCCTTAGGTATACACTTCTTTCCCTTATATATATATATATGCACGTACACATATCCGGTGCATGACATCGACGGCGACGGTGAAATACAGCCGATAGTGTGCATATAATTGCTATCGCAATAATATTGGAGGCGTGCCCACGCAATAATGCTGCACTCAGCCTAGACGTCTTCACTGCATAAAATATAGGGCGAGGTCGCCAATTCTGCCACGGCGTACGTAGTGCGAATATGTATGAATGCGGGAAATTGAAGACACAAGCACCGCAATGCGCAATGTTATCATAGTGTGTGACGGGAATCACGCCATCTCATCTTCATGAATAAGCGCTCTTGATCGAAGGAAAGGGACATAATATCAGTTTTTTTTTCTGTCTTCTTGCTCCATTAATGTTCGCACCTTTTTGCATGAACTCATCAAGAGTGACAGAGATTCGAAAGTCATGGTCGAATTGAACAAGTGGGCTCGTGCTTACTGCTCAGTTTACGTCCTTGCCTGTGTATTTTCAATCAATCTGGTGAACTGTAACATAACAAGCCTAAAACGCTTTTTGCAATACACACCGTCAAACCAAAAAAAAAAGAAAGCTCATTTTCATTTCAGATTGTAGATAAGGGCGTCAATAATCAAACAACGTAAGGGACATGCGTGCGGAGCTCTGAACGGCAAATGATGAAGGCGGTGAACATAAAAAAAAAGATTCTTTAAATGATACATCTTTTCGCAGCAATCATGTGCGAATTTGGATAGCTTCTTTAAATGAAGACGGTACATTACAGTTCCATTCTTGGTGCTCACGAAGTCCGTAAGCAGCTAAATTTAAGCGAACTTGTCCTCGAGAAAGTTTCATGGCAATGGCAGTGAAATTGAGGACAAGTTCTGTTACGAGGCCAGCAAGTTCACCATGTGATGAGGATCATAATAATTTGCGCAGACAAGTTCTACCTGCGGAGACTCGGGCTGAGACTTTCGGCACTGTGAACAATTCGTTAACCTCACAACAGCGTTACAAATTCCTCAAAACAGATGCCTCTACAATATTTCAAGACATTGCCTGAACCACTCGTTTTTGAACTTGCGAAAAGCACCGATGACACCTAAGGCAGCCGTCTTGTGGTGAACAGGAGCTGCTATCTGTGCGCAAAAGTAAAACCGCATTTCGAAGTACGGGTGGCCGTCGAAGAAAGTGAGGGTTTGATGGATGACCCAAAGTTTCCAGTTACTGCTCAAAGAACAACAATATGTGTCCGCTTTGGTATTATCTCGATGGCACTAAAACATTTTCGCTAAAAGGCTCTTCTGAAGTTGGGAACTACCACGATTCATCGAGCGTGCTGAAAGCAAGCGGCTGACAGTAGACGGATGCGGTCATCGCATGCGATGAGCAGGCTTCACTTTTACGCACACGACCGCCTCTGAAGGTACAAGTCTGCATATCGCTCTATGGTTTCTTGATTTTGCGTGTCTGTGAAGAGTCTCTTATGGGCTTCTCGGGAGATGGTTCTGCTCTACGTGGTATTGTGATCATTCTTTGATCTCCTTGCAAATGAGCTCGGCCAAACGAAGTTCAAGAACCACAGAGGCTAGGATGAGAGTGCTGGTTTTTCAGTGCACACTGGCGTTATCGAAGGCAGGGAATGAAGAAATCCTTTTGCTCTGTAGGCCGACAATCGTATATATAGAAAAGGCTGGTTACCAAGGACTGCCGGCCTCTTTGATGTTTTTCTATTCTTTCTGTTTCATTTCGTGAACGTAAAACTGGTTTATTCTCATAGGGTCGAGATATCAAACAGAACCGTCAAGGAACTTTTGAACGGTTGTACTGAAAGTCCAAGAACGACTTCGTGCCTTTATATTACCACTTTTAAGGCAGCCTTGATATACCTCGGTACATGTATGGAGTGTTCAAAGTGGGTGAAACAAGCACAATGCTTGAAACATGACCATATATGGATGTTCAAAGAGCAGCACTGTGGCTAATGCCTGTATTTGCTAATGCCGTCTACTCTGAATAATACCTTATAACATCATTTGTGTTTACTATGCACTCAAACGTAGCCGCTGCCGCTATACAACAAAGTACCTGTGCGCACAATTTTCATTCCCCTAAAAGAGAGTAAGCAACAGACAAGCAACAGAAAAAACTGTGGTGCGGATCGCTCTAAATACACAACGTAGATTTAATATCTAGGCGATGATCAGGTTATGTTAGACGGCAATATTACAAGAAGTACAGTGCCACAATTCTATATTAAAACATTAGCTGAGCACAGCGACCAAGAATCTTTGATACACGCAAACGGGATTCGATTTCCTGTGGAGGCAGAAATGCTGTAGGCCTGTGTGCTCAGATTTCGGTGCACGTTGAAGAACCCCAGGCTTTCGAAACTTCCCGAGCCCTCCACTAAAGCGTCTCACATAATCATCTGGTGGTTTCGGGACGTCGGACCCCACATATCAATCATTTATACTCGAGGGCACCTTTTCTTGGCTATGAAGGGAAAGCTGCTCGTGCGGAGCTGCTGCACGTGAACTTCTCCGCGAAGTAGTCTGGTTCAGCTGGTGTTTCGAGTGACGGCAGCAGTCGAATAATAACACTGGATACAATCTGTGACGTCTGCTTGGACAGACATATGTAAGTAGATTTCCTCATAAGCTCTTTCGGCTAATCGTCGAAATTGTGACATCGCACTTCGGTCGAAATCAAAGACGACAAACTATCTTGACTGTGAGGCTCATTACCGTAAAATGCGTGACGTTTACACGTTTGCACGAACGCAAAATGATACGGAATAAAGTAAAACAAAAATGAATATCTACTTGGTGCGTGGTGTGTTTCCTTAAAACAGCACCGCGTACAATATAAAGTTATCTTTTTTTTAATATTGTCTTGCGAGAAACACGGACGCAATCGTGGAACTATATTCTGCAACGATGACAACCCCACCCTATGGCACAGTGGCCCTAACTTCAGTGCCACGCAAAACGTTGTCCACGAGTATAGCTTAAGTTCACTCTCTCTCCCTTTTTCTTCTCCTGGCACCCCTCCCAGCGGCGTTTACACCACCAATGCGATAAAATTATCGGTTAAGAATAAGGTGAAGGAAGCTGATACCGATATGTGGAGAATTAACATGATTAAGAAGTCCACACTAGAGATCTATCGAACTTTTAAGCAGGAAATTGCCAAGGAAAGGATCTATGATAATACTCAGGGTAGTTCTTTACTGTTTGTGGCCAGGACGGGAGTATTGCGAACCAAGACATATCGGGCCAAATACGAAGGGGTAGACACAGCATGCAGTGCGTGTGGAGAGGAAGAGGAAACTGCCGAACACTTGATAATGTTCTGTAAAGGGCTTCCTCCCATAGTTCTAGATGACGGCGCAGAGTTTTTCAAAGCACTGGGGTTAAGGGACAGGGAGGGCAAAATAGACTTTAAGCGGGTATAATTAACTAGAAGGAGGTTATCTGATTGGTGGCTAAAGTCAAGGCACGCGTGAAAATTAAACCCTTCACTGCAAAGTACGAGTCCTCAACCTCACTATTTAAAGGGGAAAAAAATAATCTATCTTTTGGTCCACTAAGTATTACGGCTTGGTGGCGCTAGTCATAGGCCCGATCTAAAGGGTACAGCCATATCAATCCATCCAATTCATCCATCCATCCGATTGCGCCTCCCCTCCCCATCCTTCTCCTGCCTTACAATTCCCCTCTCTCGCCTCGTAACGCCGATGCAGGTAGCGTCTGCTGCCTGCGTTGGCGTTTACTTGATTTGAAAAAAAAAAACATTTACTTGATTAATAAAACTGACTGCTTGCCCTGCACAACCATTTACTAGCCTCCCTGCACACATAGGCACTATATTATAGTGCTGGTGGGAGATCTCACCTATGTGTAGTTGAACAAGAAAAATTCCCACCGTGTACAATAACTAAAAGCAGACAGCGGGTGTCTGTGTCCAATTGGCGTCTCTTGTCTCTCATGGCTCATTGACGGGGATTTGCATGTTCCAGTAGGAAACACCGGCTCATGGGTGTATGCTTTGCGCCTCCCCAGGTTTCTCTCCGGTGCAACGCCGTGATTAGCGCCAGCGTCAGCGCCGCCGCCAGTGCACCCACTGCTTCGCATCTATATATTCGCTTTCACAAATGAAAGGGAAACTCGTCCAGCAATATATTCAATTCATTTTATGACTGGCATTGGTATACAACGAAAGTTAAGAAACAAAAAAAGAAATGAAAGCAGCATGAAAACAATACATGACGAAACGAACAAATTTGACTTTTTCATAATGGTAATGACGCCAATGACGGGCTTCCAAAACAACCACAAATGTATTATCACTACCATTTCTATAATGCCATTGTCGGCCAGTGTATACCTGTCCATTCTTTTCGACCGTTTGTCATTGTGTTCGAGTGGCGCGGTGCAAGTGCTCTGCTATGACAGTTAATAGTTAGAGCTCATCCTGATATAAGATTCTTTTCGTGCATCGTTTACACTTGGGGGGTACGCTGAAAGTTTTGAGATGCTCACTTTACCTCCTGTGAAATTTCGATTCAATGCTATCGCATACATTGCTTTGTCTTCGTGGCAAAGCTCAAATCAAACACAACGAAAACGGCTATTAAAAAGGCACCGCTCTGCGGCAATAATACCTACCTACCCCCCAAACCCTGGTCAAATTTCTCACCCTGACGACTTGCCCTGCCAACCACATGAAAACGTAAGCTAAAAAAAGAACATCAATGGGCGCTAATTCGAGCAGTATGGACAACCCAGCTTCATTTCCTATACTCACAGCCTGTTCCAGTCCTAGCAGTGCCACATAAGTATACATATATGTTCCGTAGACGCTGATGACAGCGTTTGTGATGGGCTATCGCGAATAGCAAATGGCACGCGCTATCCATAACCATTGCCATAACACGGGCGACGTGCCATTAGGCCACGTAGAAGGGCATGATTGCGAATAGCTGTGATTTATGGGTGACGTACCTACGTCGGCTCCACTGGTGACCCCAATTAATATGGAACGACGAAGCATTACATACCACCCAACGCCAGCCCTTCCAGGTTTATGGTGTTTTCTTTTCGTCTTACCATTGCTTTTTTTACTGCGCACTGTCCGGCTGGTTCCCCTTTCTCTACATGTCCGCGTTGCAATGTGCTACCCCTGGCCATGGGCTTTCACCACAAGAGATTGAATAGAAGCTGCGGTCAGAGGAGGCAAGCACCATCTACTCTGCTGTCCTTCACATCTTACACTGCGTGACTGGCGCTAAGCCCTGCTTGTAGGGGGTGAAAGAGGTATCTAATTAGGCGTGCTTAGGGCCAGCAAAATGTCCATTGGCACGACTGTGACAAACAAGGTGGTGTGAATCAGTGCATCCTAAACTTGTCTCTCTGTCTCTCTCTCTTTTGTTTTTATTTGTCAGCCCGAGGTAAATCTATTACACGAAATGCTGCTCTTAATCCATCTCTTGTTAGTTAGAAATCACAAGACATAATTAAGATTCTATAAAAATATTGAGATCATGTAGGTGCAATGTTGTTTCTCTCAAGAGCTCAAAAAAGTTACACCTTCTTGTCAAAGCCTCACTGCTTTTAAACGTGAAGCATTTCTTTGTGAACGAAAGACACTTAGGGTATTTCTAAATACGTATATATCCATCTATCTAGTCACCTACGTCTGGGTCCTCTCGGGATCACCTCCTTGACTTGCTGCAGATCAAAATTGGTACGGGAGGGTAAAAGGGCTTGCCGAATACGACTCTGTGCCCATACCACCAATGGCATGGATATCCTGCGGCGTAAGTCGTCATGACATCTTCCTCACACACTTGTGTCACGTGCACTATACAGGCCACTGTATGCGGGTATGCGCCACAGGTGACACACATAGGTTCATAATAGACAGTGGCAATTTAAAAGCGAGAGGGTTAAGAAAAACCGATATCGGCAGCGTTGGCCGCACGAATGCAAAGATTAAGTATCACCACCCTCGGAAGGAATTCAACGCAACAATTTTAGATGGTAGTCGGGTATTCAAACAGAGCCAGGCCAAGGTCATAAGAACTGCTTTGAAAAAGCACCTTGTGCAGGAGGCATGTCGGTGCAACGTCATTTGTACATTTAGTGCTGGACATTTATCTTATAACAAAGCAATGGACATATTACATATGAAATTCCAAGACACAGGCGTAAGGTTTATAAAACATTTCGTTTCAGGGTCAGCTAGGCTTGTATAGCAGCCTATAAAAATATATATTTCATGTCAACATCAAAAAGATTGTGTAAGAAGCTGACGTGAACGTTTTGTTTTCTGCGCCTCACACACTTTCTTCAGTATGCGAAACGACGGACCCTAACCACACACAATAAAGGTGTCCGGTAAAAAGAAACTTCAAACAACGCATTGAAGGAATTGTGTATGGCATTTCAGTGACTTGTACCTGCGTGTATATTGGTCAGACAGGTCTCTGCATTGACTACCACCTCCGTGAGCATATTCATATGTATACGACGGGAGAAACAAAATAAGGGAATGGCTGGCCCTTCACTGCGAAAAATGTGGTTGAAAACCTGAAGTTATATGTTGCGCTGTAACAAAAAAAAAGTGAAAACAACGCGCATGATCATTGCAGGTCACAATATGTCGCATCTCGAAGACAAATGCATTGGCATGGCATGCATCATTTTGTTATTTTATGAGCCAAAGAAATTGCATATCTTACTGTTACATCACGTGTGTGTTAGCTTTGTATTTTTGCTTTGCTTCGTAATATGCTACCAGTGCTGGGCGTTAATCACATTTATCGCAAGTAAACTATTTTTGGTTGGCGCTTCTTCTACGTGTGTTCCTTGTGTCCCTGTCTTTTGTGCGCATCAGTCCTCGCGGAACTGGTTTGAGAGAAGACGCTATGTTCGCATAATGAAAGTGGAAATGTCAATTGTCTTTGCAAGGCTGGCTATCTAATTATATGAACATTATTCACTCCTATTATTCAATTGTTACGTCTGGTTAATTTATATTACATTTCAGCGCAATACACTGAGTTTGCTTTAATTTGCACTATGTGAAGCTATTAGCATCTCACGCACTAGTGCTACATATCAGTTGCCACTTTTCGTGTTGGTATACCAATGTTTCTGTTCATATTATTACGGTAACTCCAAACCACTGGTAAATATACGTCATGAAATTGTTCAGCATATGCTTGTCCGTTTGGCATATAATTTTACATGTATTCCACGTCATATCGTAAGTTTATATCAGTAAGAAATCACACCGCTGTCACCTTCACACCGCTTGCTTCGCGTCACACTGATTTCATAGGTATGTAGGATCTGCCAATTTTTTTCTCACCTGTGACCACTTTTCTAAAACCTGCACCATTATTTGTGTCCCCACTCTGCAAATCTGTCTCACATGTTCTCTCTCTCAAAGAAAGAAACAACAAAACAAGGTTTCCTCTCTTCGGGTAAGATCTGTTTGCTGTTGTGTCAAGAACACACAGCGGTCACTTTACTTCAAGTAAAATATGGGTTAGCGCTATATAAAACGTGTAAGTTACTGGTGGCCGCAAATGTAACGGTAGGAAAAAAAAGTGTCTTATGTAATTACAGGACCCGAGCAGCCTGCTTTTTTCGTGAACGTTATTCGCTAACAAATCACCGGGAAAGCAAGTTGGAGAAATAACACCCTCTGTTTTTGCAACTGCGAGCTTGAACAAAAAAAAGGTAAAATATAGAAAAAAGAAACAAGACACGAAAGCTGAAAGTGAAATGACGCTCATTCACTTTTGATCTTTCTGTTTTAGTTCTCTGAAGAAAGCCAAAATTTATTTCGGTGCAGAGACGAACTTAAGCCCACAGTGTGGACACCAGTGTCGTTTAATCTTCATCGTGATGAAGTGTGACACGAGAACCACCGCGAGAAATAAGAGCGAAATAAAAGCTAACTCGAAGAACACGTTTTCCTAAAAACGGCTGCGGACGCAACGAGAGCTTTGCATACACTCCCAATTTCTTTTTACGCATGAATGCATTTGAAATTGATTAGCTGGGATATTTTGTAACCGATTGTTTCACATTAATCAGCGCAACAATGTTGGTTGGAGTTTGCAGCACCTCGAAAAATTAAAGCATTGAAAAAACAACGGTTACTGGTTGCATAGCTCATGGTACACTGTATTTCTTCGGGTAATGTTCAGCCGCCGAATTAAGTCTTGCAAACAAGGATAATGTTATACAGTGGGGCCTTACGTTGTCTTATTCTAGCCTTCGCCTGCCTTAATAAAAGTGGGCTCAACTTACTGAAAGTTTCTCACTCAATTCGTAGAGCTTTTGTTTTGTTTTTACGGAATAATGACAACAGGACTTTTTCGTTTTAATTTTATTCCTTTCTTTCACCATTAACGTAAAAGATGACTCAGAGGTGTCATTACCGCATGCTAATACAATGTAAGTTGAAATAAAGTGAACCGAGACCAGCATGGCCGAACATAAAGTGTGGCCATCTAGCGTACAGAAAAACAAGTATGACGCGTATTACCTTTACTGATTCCGTGTGGGACGAATTTCTGTTGAGAACGAGTGCGGTCATCATCGGTCACGTTGTTACAAAAATTCTTAAAGACTATATTCTTCATTGGTAGGGAAACCGCTAGTTGCAGCAAGATGGCAAGTTGGGCACAAGTTGGCACACAACTTAAAGCACGTTGGAAATAGATGCCGCTTAGACGTGAAGTTTTCGGCAAAAACCAAACTAGCAAGCTTGCGTCCACGCGTTAATAAGCCCATAGGTTCGAAAGATTGCTCCGTAAAACACAGAAACATGTTCGTGAAGTGCGTAAAAGGAGCAGTATACATGACACTTTTTTCTTCTGGAAAAGTCTACATAGGCCAGTCAGGAAGATGCGTGAACGACAGCCTTAGAGAACATCGCGCATCAGTTAAGACATCAGGCAACAGTCACCTTGCAGATCACTGCAGAAACTGCGGATGTTATCCTTGATGATTGATATGTGGAATTTTACCGTCCGAAAACCACCATATCATTATGAGAGACGCCGTAGTGAAGAGATCCGAAAATTTCGACCTCCTGGGCTTCTTTAACGTGCACCCAAATCTGATCACACGGGCCTACAACATTTCCTCCCCCATCGGAAATGCAGCCGCCGCAGCCGGGATGGATGGTATCCTGTGTTTAAAAAAAAAACAGAAATATTATTTCGACACAAGGATCAGCTAACACGTGAGATAGTGGAATCTTATCACATCCGAAAGAGGGGACATGACTGTGTTAGCCAAGCTACGATTGTGCTGCATGGTAAAAAGTACGCGTATCTCGACACCTAGTACTTGTAAAATATAACTGATACATATTATGTACAAATTTTTAATCCTGACAAGAGTGGTTTCTGTTGCGCCCTGTTCTGATGCACATGCGCGAAAGACCATGTATCTACTTTGAATACCTTTTCTGAATAATAAACCTTCAGTTGTGGGAGCAAGCGCTGTCCTTGTTAGCCTCTTTTGTCCGTCTGTTTTTTTTTAGTGCGCTTCAACAAAATTTTCAATTATGAAATAGCTAGTTACCGTGACAATGCACATTCATCAATCATAGAGGATTGAAAGGCAGACATACATTTGTGCATGCGAAACTGTTTTAAAGCTAAAATTATCACAAGTTGGCAAGTTTTTTGCATTTATTATAAAATTGAGTGAAAGGCTTATTTCCCTGCCCCGTTAACTTGTCTCTCGAGTAAGATCTAAAATTTTCAGACTGAAGCTGGCGTACGTCATCCTCATTTGTGCAGCCATAAATGGAAACCCTAGGTGGGTGTTGAGTGGCTTGAATACGCTGCTTGCGCTCAGTGCTCTTCTCGTGGGACTCACTTGACCCCGAAAAATTTGCGGCCGCACTCTAAAAAAATTTTCCGGATGAACTGTGCAGTTACCCCGAAAACACATCATTTCCAAAAGACAAAATGCGCGCAAAAGATTGCACACAACACGGTAACGACAGGCACTTTCTTCCTTGTGGAGTCAAGCACCCGTTTTTCGGAGTGGCTGCAGGAATGTTCGTGGCATGTGCAAAAGACCCATCAGTGCCTACGCAAGCCTGTTTCCCTTCAGATGGTGCCGTAGCGTGGGGTGGTGTAGTTGTTAGTGTACACGCATGCTGACTAAGTGGTCGTTCAAATGCCATGTGTGTTTACTGCAAATGTTTCGAAACTTGCTTTCGAATATGATGCCCGCACGATTGTTGATCTGATTAAATGCATGCAAGCACCTCGCAAGGCTGGCTAAGCCAACCAAAACCTAACATTTATTTTAATTGTACCTTTTTTGAGAAGTAACTGCGAAAGCGCGGTTACTTCTTCTAAGTTACTTCCAAATTGGTGCAATGAGTGTGGCAGGTTAGTTACTCCTTTGACAAAGCAACCTCGATATTCCTTTTCCTTCTTCGTTTCTTAGGGTGCACGCCACAATTTTTACCACCGTGGTGACTCATCGCTGCTGACCAAAATGCACGTACACTACTTTCGCTTCAAACTGATGAAATTTTCAGCGCAGACCTTAAGCACCAGAGTATCAGACCTCATTTCCATACACGTGTGTGTGAGTGATCCTTCAATGTTGAGTTGCTTTGATGCGTGTGTGGTGAAATAATTTTTTTCACCACTTTTTTGTAGGCGAAAGCACATGACTTGTAACAATGTAGCCACTGTCTCTCAACATTTTATTTGAAGATGAAAGAAATAATATTGTGAGGCAGAAAATAAAGATACAGGACATGGTATTTCGAGATTATAATAATGTGAGGCAGAAAATAAAGATACAGGACATGGTATTTCGAGATTACAATTGCGAAGTTCTTTGTCTTTAAGAATTTCTTGCCAGTCGTTGGATGCATATAAATATGTACCCACCCCGAAAATCGGCTAAACTTTCTTGCGGATAACTCTAGCGTAGTATATGTTTTCTTCTGAATATCAGCTAAATGTTGAGTCCAGCATACGACATATTTTTCTTAATACAAGCTCAATGCTGATGCAGTGATACAGTGTGCTGCTCGGAAATCTCCGTAATAGAAGCTAAGCGCTTCTGCTATATTTTCCCGCAGTTTATGGCGCGTTTACATTTTTCGGGGAAATGTGAGACCCACAAAAAACACAAGCCTATCTACGTACGCTGGGACGTTTATCTACGTACGCGAGAAAAGTTTTTGCAAGGTCAGGCTGAATTTTTCCGACAAAGTCAGTAATTTTTGGTCGCATTTAACACCATGTGTGGAATCAGCGAACCCACTAAGAAAGTACATTTTTTTTACGCAAGTTCAGCGTGGTAATATGTGAATTTGTTAGCCTCCCTATACTGCGCAGCAAATCTAAGCTGATAATGCTACAGCACCAGATCTCAAGTTATTACACGCATTTGAATTCGGTACAATCAGTCTTTCTCATCAAAGTAATCTAAGAAACTGGTTTTTACCGGTGTTTTTTTTTTTAAAGAGAAAGATGCTACAAATGGGAACGGTGGCATAATCGCCCGCGTTCAGTTGACCACAAATAACTTACCGCCTTTTCTTTCCCCCCGCCCTCCCCTTATTCTGTTCCTTTCAAGACGGAGAACAGAGTACAGGTGAGAAGAGTCCACCGTAAGAGCGAAGCTAGGAACTGTTAGCGGCCGATTTCAGCGCGCTCTGCGCTTCTCCTTTGGATGGGCAAACACAGATCAATACGAAACGCTCGTGATGAAACCTGACCATCCTTCACGTGCAATTCTCCGCGTGCTGCATCTGCCCTATAACGGCACCCTATTACATATTGCTTAACTTACGCAGGCAAAGAAGCGAGTGCTTTGTGCTCGCTGAAAGACTGGCTGTCAAGCGTTGCTGCCCATTACCGCCAACGAGATTATACGGTCGCCAATGGTGGACTCTTCGATGCCTTTGCGAAATTAGCGATGCGCGAACGCACCCGTGGTTCTTGGATAGTCGACTGCCTCTCAGCAATGGTCTCAGTGTTTCTCCATCGAGGCGTGAGACGACATGTACACAAGATTCATCGCTTTAAGCGACTGTGTACTACGCACATGGAAAAGCTGGAGTGTATGTAAGCAAGGTCAAGTTATAATCAGTGTCGCTTTAGTGCCGTTGAGAAACATCGTGGTTTGAAAGTTGGGGTGAGATAGCACGGATTAAAGAGGAACGAAACTAGAGAGTAATCATGGCCTAACATCTCACGCACGTGCTTCTCCTAACAAAATTTTGTTAAAATGAAATACACGGATTTCCTTGATCTACCACCTATATTCTATATACGAGCCCTAACTTGCGAGCTCATTCGGTATCTGCACTATCTCGTCGCGAAACGCATCTCTAGCCATTGGGTATGTCATTATACGGATATTCTTTCTGCATTTGAATGAACGCAAAAGTGGCGTGCAACTTCTGTGGCTATGCGAAGATTCTTTGCCGATCCACATGCCATCAAACTTAACGACGTGCTCTAGGAGCTAACCCATGTGACCTCTATGCCGAAACATTTTTTGAAAGCAACATCACTGGTATAAGCTTTTGTAACCAAGCAAAGCCTTGAAAGCCACTGTGGCGCTTTCTGAAGTCGACTGGGCTTCTTGAACGTTGATGAACAACCAGAACCTGTTGGTGTTCTGTGTACTCCCACTGTGTGTTCCAACTAGCCATGTCTGTCACCTTGGTTCACGCAACTGGGAGTTTTTCGTACCTATATGACGCTATTGTTTACTCGTGGCAACTCTATCATTCCTTTAACCCATATATACATTCCTGGAACACTTCCACGTCACAACCGGAATTTTAACGCAGTAGCGATGCAGACTCTTGTTTCGCAGATATTCTTGTGTGAGCGTCGGCGTCGGTTGTTGTGAGCGAAAAAATTATCTGCAAGTCTGCGACCTCAAAACTCGGAAGATGCTAATAGAATAAATAATGCTGATTTCCGAGTATGAGTGAGGATTGAACCATGGTCGTTTCTGTGTCAAGCTGTTGTTCCACCTCACAGCCAGAAATACGCTTGGGTATACAGTAAAAAAATACCTCTCTGCTTGAAAACGCAGTGAAAACGGATTGATATTTACAAACACACGCGTCATGTCTGCTGATTTACAACAAAACATGAAATATAGCGGTGATATAGCATAGGACAAGCCATTGGCCGTCAGAACAATCGATTATCAAAATGATTTCGTGCTTTAAAGCCGTCGACTCATTACAATAGGCACACGCGTTACAGCGCGTATTTTCTTAAGGCCACACAGATGGTGCTTAGCAAGTTTGAAAACACTTCACAAACATAATTGTTCGTGCATGGTGTAAATCATGCTACTCATCACAAAGAATGCGGCCATATTCTAAAGCTTCACTGATACAACGTCCACCTCCGTAGATCAGTGGCTTAGGTACTCTGCTGCTGACCGGAAGGTCATGAGTTCAATCGCAGCAGGTGTGGTCGCATTTATTGGAGGCGAAAGAGTAGGGTTTCGAGTAGTGTACCATATTATTTCGCGTTACAGAAGACCAGATGGTCAGAACTTCCGAAGTCTTCCACTACGGCGTCTCTCATACTGATATCTTGGCTTTGTAACGTTAAACACCCCAAATTAAACAAAATTATCGTCTGACACAAGCCATTTTCAGTTTTATTGGTTACGTTGAAGTGGTCTACCGTTTAAACATCGCAGAATGAAAAGTATGCACAAACTGTTTAAAATGCGCTTTAAGAACAGGGTATCGCTTTAGCGTTAAACTCTGAAAAGTTAAGGTTCAGGGCACACAATTTTCGGGTGGAACATTCACTTTGTATCATTACTAAGTAGTCACCCCCATACCCACAGACTAAACTGGCTGCACCTTTCAACTTGTCCTTTAGAGCTCTGTATACAAAACTAATGAAAATGTTGCTGAGGTCCAGAGAACTCTTGGAATCATTGTAGAAAGTGCAAAAGCTATCCCGTTCTCAAAAATACAAGATATATGCAGATAGTAACATCAGACCATGAGAGAAATCATCAATGCATTTTACATCAAAAGGAGGAGAATGAGTATTATGTATTAGCCAGGTCTATCCCTCTCTCCGCTATGAAGAGAGTTATGGTGAGATGATGTGAGCGTCAAATCGCTTCTACCTTCGAAACAAAGTTTCAGATTGAAAAAAGGCAGGCTTTTCTGACCTGTTTCTATCCAGGTTGGCCGAAGTAATTTTGAATGAGCACCGCTGGACGAGAAAACCCCGTGCTGCAAATGACAGCGTAAGAGTGGATGTCACACCTCATCTGCACGATGTTTCACACAAAATTAAGAAAGTGGCAGCGCGCGTTAGCTGAAGGGTGATGTTCGCAGCGTCAATAAAACTGAGATCCCTGCATGTACAAGAAAGTGAGCACCGCTCGCCCAAATGCTTTCATTTGCAAGAAGCAACATGCTACAAGACATGTTCCGTGCAAGACTGAAGCCGTCTACGAAATAGCCACTTCTTGTGGTGGCCGCTACGTTGGTCAGACGGGTCACTTTCTGAATGACTCGCTCCAAAAGCACAAGAACAATGTCGAGAACAAAAGTGGTAGCAATCTGGCAATTCACTGTGCCGAGTATGGCTCCACTCTGAGGTTTCAACAGGTGCAATGTATCTATCGCGATTTCCGCGCCCGGAAGATTTATGAAGAGTTGAAAGTTCATTCCATTGGGCCATCATGTAGAAGCGCACCATCCAACGTACTAACCATAAATGAGATTATTACTTTCGTGATTGAACTTTTGAATTTCATCTACTATTGAGAAGCAAGCGCAGTGCCTCTATTTTCTTCATTTGCCGCCTTATTTCCCCTTTGCGAGGCGTATATATTTGCTCACACGAAATAAACGCTCATGTGGTTAGCCAGCGCTCTGTCCCGTTGTCTTTCTTGTCTCGTATACTGAAGCTGTTTTTTTTACGTCAACTTTATACCAACAAGCTCACGTTTTTACCTTTATAGGTGCTGTTTTAGGACCACCAGAGGCAGCCTCCGCTATAGCGTTATGAAGCCAGTGTCATTTATTGAGTGAACAGAAACTTGCATTCGCACTCAGCAGCAAAGCACACCATCCTGCATTCAATATTTTCAACGCAACGTGCTTTAAACACCGATTTATACGGAAATCCTCGAAGTCTTTGGTGTTATTTTCCGCACTGGACTTTATAAAACTATACAGCGTAACGAATCCGCAAAATATGACAAAATAAAACTATACAGCATAACGAATCCGCAAAATATGACAAAATTGGCGACATCCACTGCCTTCTCCCTACCCCGTTCTTCTTCGCCCACTTGGTTACGTATTCGGTAGAGTTCAATTCAATGGCAGAATGCGTCGTGCCGAAATTTAAGCTTCATAAGGGGAGCTTACATATGATAAGTTCATTGGTCGTTATGCTTAGCACTAAGATAGGTCACTGTAATGTCACAGTGCTAGGTTTATAAAACAGTAATTGCAGTGCTAGCGAAAACGTATACTTCTGTTCGTATTCTCCATCTGGTTTAAAGACTATTGTTCATCTCAAAAAAGCAAGCCCCGCCGCGGTGCTCTACTGGCTAAGACACTCGGTTGCTCACCGGCAGGTCGCAGGATCCGATACCAACTGCACAGCTGCATTTTTAATGGAGGCGAAAATGTCGTAGGCCCCTGTGCTCAGATTTGGGTTCACTTTAAGGAACCCCAGGTGGTCAAAATTTCTGGAGCTTTGCACTATGGCCTCTAATATAATCATATAGTGGTTTGGCGAAGTTAACACCCACATATTGATCAATCAATCATCTCAAAAAGCAATTGGCAATGTTTGCCTGACTCTTTATTATACCTGATAACTTGCGTTTGTCCTAAACAGACAAATCAAGAGAAAAAACAAACATAAGTCCGGGGTATACGGTCTGATCCTTCGTGGTTTCCTGCTAGAATTCTCGTTTTTTTTTTCTCTCACATTGCAGTTCAAGCTGTCAAAGAGTTGCGAGTGAGGAAAATAAAGTTGTGTGTGTCCTTAGAAGCAGCATTAACACGCGCTTGTTGACAGTTGAGTTGTCGTATTGGTTTTTCCATTGATATAGGAAAGCTTGTGAATCTGACCTTAGAGTTCTCATCGAACACGCAGAAGATCTTTGTCTACAAGCCTAATCTTACGATGAGGGAGATCGGCTGCTTACGCTATGTTGCCGGCTATCTTGTGCCTCATGCCATGGTTCTTCCTTGTTTCACTTCTTCGTTATTAATGTTCTCGCTTTACGTCGGCGTAACTGCAGCACCATAAGGGGGCGCCCACGTACACCAAGACGTGATCATAGTAGCAGTCCCACTCACGGAGCTCGTCCGAAGCAAAAAAAAAAAAAGAAATCACCAGATCCTGTCGTACGCTGCCAACCTACTCCACGAGGTCACGTCGAAGCACTGCACGAGACGCACTTGAAACACGCGACTTTTTCGGCGGTGGCTTCCTTGAAAAATACACCGAATCATTCTTACTGTTCTTCAGTGCATTCAAGGGACACCTTCAGAGTTACCTCTTGGCACTCAGTAGCAAATGACACAGGGCCGAGTTAAGTGCTGCAGAGTTGCTCTCAGACACGGGTATCCCTCTACAACTCTGGCTATTAGGAGAATCATTGCCCTGCATTGAGGGTGATGTGAGAGAGCATAAAGTGATCGCTGAAATGCCTTGAATATACCTGATCGTTACATTCATTTACGTACCGATGATTCACTAATTACATTGAAAATGAATCGGGTTCTATACAATGTTGGGCTGTAGCCAAGGACAATCGCAGGCACCATTGTATAGTACAATTAGTATTGGACAAATGATACTGGAGCCCTCTCTTCCTCACTCGTTATCTCTCTCTCTCTCTCTTGCGCACACACATGATCTTGCTGCAAACTTGGAGCCGTAAACATTGTTTTTAGGTGTATAGATAAATAACCTTATAATTTCTATAAATATACCTATGAGATGAACATTTATTGCTAAGGTTTATGGCACCACATTTATGGCACTACAATAAAACTGGCTACAGTTTTAAACGAGGCGCAGCAGCCATAATGGCAAAAGAAGGACATTTATCTGCCCATCTGCATTTAAAATCATTTTACATTCAGGCGACTAGCCGAACGTTAAACAAGGCAAATGGTAAGCTACCAGGTATAAACACCCGTACGCTATATGAAACCTGCCCCACAAATAGCCGCATGCCCATGCTGACATCTTCATTGTGACCGAAAGACCTGTACGGGGCCCGAAACTCAATGTCTTGTACATTTTATTTTTTTACCTGGGCGGATATATAGTTATTGCACAAGTGTGTTCCCTCACCGTAGGGACGATTGTTCGTCAAGCACTTGATTATATATTGATATTGTAATATTCATGCAGTCTCAGTTCTTCCATGTTGGCTGTATTCGAAAGCGTGCATCCAATGTTAATAAATTAAGTAGGCGGTTCAGCAGGCAGTCCAGAGGTTTAGAGACCACTAAGTTTGAGAAAACTTTCAATTTCCCAGCAATCGGTGGCTGCATTTTGTCCTGCTGCCCAATGCATGTTAGCACGTTTTCAAACAGACAGGGACCGAGGTCCAAGAGTGCCTAACGAAGCAACAAAATTATTATTTTTACTAGTCTCGCGGTCCTGAAACTTTTGTTGCTGACAGTATATTGCAGAGCACCATGGAGCGATCCTTAGGTGAAAAGGCACCGCCGATGCCAGAACGTTCAACGTGTGAACAGCCTTGCAGCCTTGGCCACGTCTGTGTAGAGCGCGCGAGCGCCTGGCCTTGCTCTGGGGCATGACACCTTGCGGTTTGCGACTTCGCGTGCACAGCAGCATGCGCTGCCTTAGAGTCATGCAGGACTGCTACGCACGGGTGACAACAGTAGATTTACTTGTTGGGTGAGTTGGTTAATTATTACGGTAGCTTTTAGTGCAAAGTTCTTGCACTTGTCCATCTCTCGTGTTTACTTCGTGCCAAAAGCTACCCCAAGAACGGATGACAACGTTGCCAACCATCGCAAGGTGGGCTTTTTTGCCCGAAGATTCGTGCTTCACAAGGGTACTTTCATGACATCTATTTCATAGGATGGGGTGCCTTTCGACCGATTACACGCACCTTTATACACTATGCACGCTTTGTGACCGTTTTGATTTCGTGGCCGTCTAGAATTTCTTTTCATGCAGCTGTTGGCCTACTCTGATCTTCTTATGAAAGCATGCCTCAAAACGGTCACAAAGCATGCATAGTTTTGCGCGCGTGTAATCCGTCTAAACGCACTTCGTCTACTGAAATAAATGTGACGAAAGTACCCTGAGGTAGCGCGTTATGTTCGGTTAATCAAGCACACTTTCCTACGCTTTCATCCGTGTGAAGCAGGCTTGCATGTCTGTAAGGTCGCCCATACCCCTGTGCCCGCGACGTCACAACCCTCAATGGTTGGAAGGTGCAGCGCCGCAGAGCAATTCGGGTCACTTGCACGCTCTACACAGATGTGGGTGACATCTTAGGCACGGACAATCCTCTATAGGCTAGTGGACTGCGGGCCAGGTGGTGGTGGTGGTAGTGGTTAGAAGGAAGAGGAAAAAGGCACCTAATTTCTGTCTGCCTTCAGGCGACACGGCGCAGTGCCTTATAGGGGTGGGGGGAAGGAGGGATAAAAAGAATAGAAAGAAAATAGATGAAGAAATAGACAGGCAAGCAGCGAAAAAAAGAAAGAGATAGGAAAGTGGGGATCCGGTCGAAGCAGTCCAAGGGTTGGGTGCCACAATGCGAGAGCTGCACGGCGTCAGGAGACCGCGGAGGGCGAACCAGTCGGCGGGAGCTACGCTGATGCCGGAGATCGCGAGGGCACAACCGTCCAGATTGAAATCCTGCGAGCGAATTCCGGCCAGGTAGAGCGAACCAGCATGACATTGTTCTGTCAGTCCTTATGTCACGCTTGGCGAAAGGGCTCCCTCGCCCTAAGTTGTGACGTAACCAAACCAACAACCATTACGCTGGCCGCACCAACAAAAGATAAGCGGGGTTTAGAATATTTTTTTTATCTTGTCAAATCGCGGGTGCCAGAGACATGTCGTTCAACGAAGCAAAGCACGTGCAGCTACATTGGGTATAATCAGCATGCTTTGTCAACGAAAAGATAAAGTAGTGCCAACTTTTCGTCAGCGTGCTCACGGTGGGTTTGGCCAGACAATACCGCATTCGTTGCTCGGGAGAACATCGGTGTGTACTCAATGCTTCCGTGAAACAGGACGTTGATGATTGTGCGGTTAGTGCTAGCCATTTTTTCACCTGCGCCAGTCCCCTTAACTTACAATTTCTCTAGTGTAACGACAAGCAGTGTTAGAAGGCTTGTTGCATTTGTCGGAAGTGCGTGCAGCTTTTTCCAAGCGTCGAACACAACGTCACTTGCTGGTGAGCCCCTGTACTACAAAAGGCAAGTGATGATTTGAATTCTGAGTTTGTGCGTACCAAAACCATGATATGATTATAAAGAATTCCGCAACAGGCATCTCGGGATCGTTTTTCTCTGCCCGAGTTTCTTTAGCACTCGCCAACCTCTATATCACCAAGTGTTTTTGCAATGCGCCATCAATCAAATGCGACTGACATGGTCGACAATTGATCCCACGTCATCAATATTAGCAATGTGACACCTTATCTGCTATGCTTTAGCTCGGCGGGGGTCGTGCAAGTATGATTCATTTTCATTACAGGTGAACACAAAGTTTCGTGTACCAGGAAAACGTGCGGTGGTGATGGTTGACAGCAATTATTACCGAAGGCGGCATAACGTTATATCGAGTCAGCTATGACGATAGGCGCATGTTTTTGAGACTTGTGTGAATGCTCTGTATATTTCCGAAGAATCGAAGTACTAAACTTTCCGCATGAACAGTCGACAACAAAAATTAGGAACTATATATACGCTAGCGCGTACCCAGAAGTCTCTTCGCGACACTTTCGCTGCGTCATCGGCGATCGACAGCCCCGCAGTGCCCAAGCAGCATACCTGCCTTAATGTAAAGCCTGTTTTTTTTTTCTGACTGAAGGTGGAAATAATTTTCATTGTTCTCTTTTTAACAGGACACATCTTTTGGCATTCCAGTCTACGTCCTTCTGCCTCGAGAGCAGTTTATGCGCATTACTGTTATCAGTCGCAATCGTTATCCTAAAGTGATACCTGGCTACCAGAACGACATTAGAGGCGCGCTGTGATAGCTTTGATCCGGAAATGCAAATACAAATGTGACCGCCATACAGCAGCTAAGCGCTCGGCGTCAAAACTGCGAACTAACAGTGCACCACGCGGCAGCAGAAAATTGAAAGGCTAGTGAATAACAGGATTTCTTTCCGGGCTAGAACTCCGGTCGATGGTGGGTTGCGCACTGCTAAGTGGCGTGGACAGGAAGTTATCACGTGCTCGTGCGCGTTACTGAAGCGTTTGTCATTGACTGTGGCTGTCATGACGTGGGAATCACAGCAAAGTGCGGTCCTGCCCAAACTCTTTGACGCACACTAATCGCACACAGTTGACACGTGAAAATCAGACATCGCTTTTTCAACTTGAGTTGTGCGTTTCAATATTATGATGATGATAAGGGATTAATGTCTCAAAACCACTATATGAATATAAGGTACACCGTAGGGGAGAGCTCCGGAAATTTCGACCACCTTGTGTTCTTTAACGTGCACCCAAATCTGAGCACACCGGCCTACAGCATTTTCGCCTCTATCAAAAATGCAGCCGCCGCAGCGGGGATTCGATCCCGCGATTTGCGGGTCAGCAGCCGAGTACCTTAGCCACCAGACCACCACGGTGGGGCCGTTTCAGTAAAATGACAAGCAATGCGGCTTTATGTCTGGACACTAGACGGCTGCCAGCAAGTGTCAAAAGCTGGCATTTCCCCTTGCGCTTCAGGCTGCAATTAAAAGACGTTTTCAATTTATGAATCGTGCAATCGTCATAATTGCCTAATATGTGGTTTTTGAGTGTCCACCACGGTTACCTGAAAAGGCACAATTTGGTCGTAGCAGCGCGAGAAAAGATTCGTAAACTTGAGAACGTATGAGAAAGCGAGCGTTTTAACGATCGCACTCAGAACAGGCATTTTCTCGGTGTTATTTAGCTTGCTAGTGAAATGCTTATTCTTCGAAAGTATTCCTTTCGATAAGTGTTTAGAACCAGCACAACAACCATTGCAAAGCTCCCGGTTCGCGTTCAACGTGCTGGGCAATTTCGTATTCACCCTGTGTCTAGTGCATTGGAGTGCTTGTTTTTTTTCTCGATGATCATTTGATGGACACCTGGGACCGGTTTTTGCTGTCGTGGTCATGTTCCCTATAACGTCCAAATTTACAAAATGATCCCTTGTATTTTATGCGCTAAGCGCGAGTATAACCTTGTACGTCTCCCACAATTTACTTAGCGCTATGGTGATGATAGCACGAAAACAACTCGCATTATCTTACAGCAACGTTTCATTGAATTACGTGAGGTCACACCCAAAAGAGTTAGCTGTTAGCCTTACTTTGCATAACAGTATAACACGTTTCTGTCACATTCGTTGCTTCACGCTTGCAGAAAAACAAGTACTTTTCCTTCAACTTTCTGAGTATTTCAGTCTCTGTGCTTGTAAAGAAACTCAAGGCCTATAGCGTTAAATAGACGATATTCACATGGACACTTAGCAATTGCTGCCTCGCCGCGCCATTTCAGAGCGTGTGAAAAGGTCCTAGTTGGCGGTCTCCTTAGATGGTCTATCACGAATGGTTGCAGTGAAATTATAGATAAGAAGCAGCTTACGGGAGAAGTCAATCCTGTGTCCGACGTGACCAACGTTATTGCGCATGCACGGCAGCTGGCCAGAGCCCTGATGAAACGCGCTCGCGCGCTAGCGTGTTCCCGCGCCTGTGAAGGGGCTCAGCAAGACACTGTGGCTTCTCACCCTTACGCTGTCTCAGAAATCGTGTGATGGCGTCAGGGAATGAGATTCTGAGACGTGCGATGAACCAACGTGCTCCATCATGGCGTAGCGATGAACCCGCGTAGCGTGCTCCAACGATGGTTCGGGACGAGTTACAGTAACAGAAAGAAACTGCAGTGGTGTCCTCCTTGACGGGTCCTTGCATGGCGTCCTCCATTTGCAAGGACCCGTCAAGATTAGGCAAGGTGCCCGTTATAAAGTTACTAAAAGATGGTGTAATTTTTAACCTTTCATTAACCTATGCGTTGCACTCTAGCATTTCTTTTATTGTGTCACTTCGAACTGTCATCACGACTCAGCTGCTGCAGTGATTAGCTCGTTAATTGGTGATAATGGGGTGATTCGAGCCTCCCATCAGTTTATTGGCTTGCGTTCTCGCTACTCATCAGAAAGCATTTTTCAGGGGTGAAGCTCCTCATGGACTAACATTGGAACTAGTCACGCCTAACCGAGAGAAAAAAAGACGATAAAGAGAAAGGGATGACCATTCCTCGTCTCATTTCTTAGATGGCTTTACTCGGCCGCTACTCACCGATTGGCTGCTGCGCGCGCTTTGCCTGAGTGCGCGATCTCAGTGTTACCCGCGCTCCGTGTGCGTAGTGCGCGAACGAGTTCCTCACTGTTTCCTGGATAGAAGTCGTACGTGGAGGATCGTTGGTGGGGCATAGACGGAGCACAGCGCCGGCGCGTTGAAGACGCTTGCGCTAGGCTTCCTTGGCTCGTGTCTCGTCGGTGTTAACCGCCCGCCATTTGCATTCTCGAACGCGATTGAACGCTTGGACGCATGCATGCACGGACGGATGGACGAACGCTTCGCCCCACGCATGATGATTCACTCCGTGGATATGCTACAATTTTTTTCAGCTTCTAGGTCAACGTGTTTCATTGCTGCTACCTTTATGGTGCTAATGCGAAAGTCTGATGTGCCTCATCAGGTGTGAAACGGGTTTTGATCCCGAAACGTCATAAAACATACCTAACTCGAAGCTTGCGAGTTGTAACTGCGTTTTTGAGGCGTTCGCGTTACCACAACAGAAAGTGACACTAACCTCGTCAGCGCACGTCGACAATAGTAGCCGAAGTTTTATGTGCCAAAACGAAGATGTGATCACGAGTCACGCCGTAGTGAAAGGAAATTCCGACCGTCTAGTGTATGTGACATGCACTAACATCGTACAGTACACGGGCCTCTGCCATTTTGCCTCTATCGAAATGCAACCACCGCCGTTGGGATCGAACCCTCGACCTTCGGATGAATATAGCCGGGCACGGTAGCTACTGTTTTACCAAGGTTTACCAAGCGTAGTTCAAGCAGCGCAAGCTTCTTGTTGACATCTATACAAGGTAGAGAGAAAGGTCAAGCTGCTTACAAGTAAAGCTAGCTGCACTAACACATGTGACTACTGACATTTACTGCTTCCACTATAACGCGTAAGAAAATATGCAACAGAGTCACTCCGACACAGCGAATGCCGAACATTGTTGCACCTCTGTCGTCTGTCACGTATAATAATGCCCAGACTGCACCAAAGTCTCGGAAATCATTAGAAAGGGCAGTAACGACGACAGTGGTGATGTCCTATTCAACACTATTGCTAGTGAACTATTTTACAGTCACGGCTACCTGGAATAAGGAGGTCAGTAAATTATGAATGCTTAATGATCATCAGCAGCAGCACCTGATGATGCTTGGAAGTGCACATAAGTTTCACTCTTTGCCCATGGGGCAAGAAACACGAAGACAATATTTTTTCCACTGTTCTTGGCCCAACGAAGGATGAACGTAGGCTACGAGACATATGTGAAACTTGTCGATTTACAGTTTGTACACTTTATGTTCTCTGCCGTTAATGGCGGATGGTGGCAGTGCCGCAACCAGAACTCAGATGAGGATTAAGTTTGGCTTACTGAAGAAACTAGTAGGACAGGTGACTGAGAAGCGTACTACGAATTTATTTTTCTTTGACTGTTTGTTCATTTCTTTGTTTCATTCTTTCTCTATTTTTTCCTCACTTTTGGCACCGATAAGACGATGGATGTAAATCTTAATGCAGACTCGACCAATATTATAAACTGCATCATCTGCAGTTATGTGAACTATTGAGCACCAACATGCTTACTTCCCTCTGGCTATACCAATGGCGTGATGGCAGCTTTTCGGTTTCGGCGATGTTGGTTGCCATCACAGCACTCGCATCTTCCTTTCTCTTCTTTTTTTTAACCCATCTCATTTTTTTTCACCCATGATCTATAAAATATGCACTTTTCTATCATTCTGTTCGTTCTTTGCATTGTCTTATATTTCTTTCCTTTTTTTCTATTTTGCGCTAGTGATGTCTAGTAGCGAAATTTAGGCAGCACCACTTCGTCCGTCCGTATACACTGGCACACCGGCCGCACATGTGCGGATTTTTATCAGCTGGCGCTTCAGCGAACATTTCACGAGGCATGGGCTCAATTTTGCACCGTCTTCGCGAACTGCTTTCAAGAGAAACTATGAGAGAGAAAAAGAGCACACGCACACTCGCACGATACAAATTTTTTTTGTTTACTTCAAGTGGCTGGCCTTTGTCTTTCCCAGGCCCCTGCTTGATGCGTTGGTTTTTTTTTTCGCGTTTACTCTTTAAAATCTGATTTAATTTAAGGTCATTCTTTAACAAACTTTTCAAAGCGTGACAACAAAAATGTAACATTACATTTAAATGAAAACTTCTGGCACAACCTAGTGCCGATTTTTGCTTTTGCGTTCGGAATCGATGAATATTTGCCTTCCATATCCCAAATTTATTCGTTGGTATGGGCGTTTCAAAACTCGATGATTGCAAACTGATCCTCTTGTTTTGAACAAAATGAATGTAACTGTCTTTTTAGCTTTGCAGTGAGTTCATAAAATTAATGGTGTTGCTTTTAAAGCGTACTTTAAAGTGTAAATGAATATAGAAGCGCGAAGTAAGGGAAAAAATGTAACGTCTGACACTAGACACGAGAATTTACCTAAAAAAACAGAAAGCTAAAATCAAGGTAATAAACTAAGTAGTGTGATCGAAACTGCCCAATTTCCTGTGCTATGAGCACTGTGAATTTTTAACTTCAACCTGTTTTCTGCAGAAGAAAAACTGCAATTTATTTTACTGGATGTTATTACATCGATATGCTCCAGTACACTGGGCATCATTACTGCCGTGTGCACCGTCTTTTTGTTTTCAGAAGAGAGGGCATTGCGGAAGCGGTGTGGTTTCATTTCAGTTACCAAAAAGCAGTTAAGATTTTTTTATTTACTATTAAAGCTGAGGCAATAAAATTATAGTACGCTATTATGGGCGAACAACCTGAATTGGATGACTGGTGCAATGACAAGTGCATGCTGTCTCTTGAATGCTGTCTCTTGAATTTTATTCTAGTAAGACATCATATTTCGGAGTAGTAATTAATGCACACTTCGCAATGTGTACATATAACATTAACGATTTCAAGAGGGCCTGGATTCATAGAAATAACAGGCTGGTAGCTAATGACGAAGGCATTCAGTGTGGGGATGACTTGTTCGCTAAAAAATGAATACGAACTCGCGCTAGAAATAGGGTTGCGTTTCAAATATGCATCTCGTAAATCTCACTTCACAACACTGTTCATTAGAAGCGTTAAGTATGCGTGTAATTACCACTCACGAGTCTTAAGAAGCGTAGTGATTTCCGGGTATTTTTTTCATTTACGACAATATTTTTGAAAGATTAGCTCATTAGGCACGAAAGTGTGTTGATTAGCCACAATCTGGTTCCCTGTGCAGTGGCTTGTCATGTGTACTATCAGGAATGGCACATTCCAACAAGTTATGCAGCTAATGACCTGAAGGTGAAAGCGGTACGGGCGTTTAGAGACGTGCGTATGAAGTTGTAATCAAGACTTATAAAAACAAAAAAACAGGTGTTGTGTTTATTATTTCAGTTGAACATGCTAGTCTCATCTGCGTGTTTAGAAGTAGTTGTTAATAATTTAGAGTACTTGACACTCTATCATGGGAGAGCATAAAGCTGTGCCATGGCTCTCGCACTTGCTGAGGGCTGCGTTGAAAAAAAAAATTACGCCTGGAGGGAGTTTACGATGGTGAATCAATCGCCAAGCAAAACAAATAGTTCAAGTACCCCTCCATGTACATCCCCTTAAGACAGTACTTTTACCTTTGCAAAGTTGACATGGTGGACAACGTTTGAGCGTTGCATAAACAGACATGGCACATTGACGCAGGCAACAATGAAGGCTACATTTGTGGCTCTCGCGGTACATGTCCTCGTTATGTGTTGCCCTGTAGCCATCACTGGGCCATGTCACGTCACCTTTCTATTGTATTTTCGTCGTGCGAACACCACAAAACGAAGGCGCTGCTCGTGCGCCTTGAGCGACGGTGTTTTTTGGTTCGTAGATGTCTTATATACCGTTTCGTCATGACGATGAAAACTTCCACTGGCAAAGCATACGAGTGTTCGCCTTAAAAAACCATCAATTGCACTCGTTCACTAACTAATACGCTGGTTAGTCTTTTCCGTACCAGCACATGCGAATGTGGCGGTACGGAATCTCATTACCCTTAGAGACGTGTTGTGGTTTCTCCGCTCCTTCGTAAATAAAGAAATGATTGCATAGTGGGCGCTGCCCTATACTTCACCAAACTTATCTATGGCGTAGATTACACCTTGCGGAAAGCTAAAGCACAGTTGGCGTTGCCTCAACATGAAGAGGTGCTCATGATTCGCATTAGCAAATATTGCAATTATCGGTAAAAATTGTTCCTTGAAGTTTCTCTTCACCGAAAAAATTCACGCTTTCACGAGCAGCAGCGCAAGCACTTAACCGCAAAAGTGCTACTGCTAGCGGTAAGCATGATGGATGGATACGTTACCACGAAGCGACGTAGTGCTTATATAAATTGCCTGTTTTTTGACGAACTGGACATGCTATTTATTAATATTTTTTTTTCCTTTTCAAAGCAGTGGGAACATTGGATGGCGCAAATAAATAAATTTCACGAGCATGCTCTTTGGGTAAGCACATAGCGTGGCAACATGATTCATGTCCGTAGCACAGGCACGCCAGCCTCCCGTTACTTGCTGGTCGACCTTTGTGTCCACTTTCATACATCGTTGCTGAAAAAACTTCAGTTACCCACATCTAGAAATTGTTGACCTTGTTTGACTTTTTTTTTGAAGTAATGAGAATCTCCTACGAGCTATAATCGAACCTCAGCTGGGCTTCGCCTCACCTTCTAACCACACGACGCACTCATAAATAACCAGTGCAATTACTGCAAGATAAACTTTCGTGGGAACATAACGGGATGGGAGAGACAGGGAAAAATAATAAATGACAAAACGTCGTCACACTTCTGCTCACAGACAGGAAAGCAGTGACAGATAGAGCTCAGAAACGAGGGGAAACTGTGGGAGGTTGCTCTGAAGAATAACGACTAGGTGTGTTTCCGGAAGGATACCAATTTGTTCGTGGAGTAGGTCAATTTTTCTGTCTTGTATTCTTGCGCGAATCGTTCTTTATCACTCATAAGTGTGTCGACGACACCGCAAATAGCTATTCTTAAGTTAACGCTCGTTTAGTGCCTGGCGAGAAAAAAAAATGGGAACGTGATATGTACGTATCTACGTCTCCTTGAGTTCACACTTAAACTGCGACTAAAAAAATTCAACACTACTTGCCAAAAAAAAACTACCAATGAGAACTAAAAACTAGATGTTGATTTGAACTCTCTACTAACCGAACGTAGTTATTTGGTGACAAAGTAAATGCATCGGCTACTTTTAGCACCTTACGTAGTTGTACTTATAAAAGCGCGGAAGTTCATCAGCGGTCACTGACTCTTCTCGGATTGGTAAATATGATAAGAGCACTTAAGAACAAGAAACACCTAAATTATGAAATAAATGCAAGAATTGAACGTTTAAGGCATTGACGTTAGAAACAGAAATACAGATGCAAAAATTGTGCAAAAAGAAAAAAAAACGAAATGATCTCTAAAAGACATCTAATTAGCAACGAGTATGTGCACACGTGTCGTCCGTCTGTGTCCACTTCAAGCTTCATTAGAAAGTGTGAAGTGGGTGGGTACTGGACAAATACAGGTGCGTTTCAGTAGGATTCCTGGACTCATTAGCGAAGAAAAAAATTTCGAACTGCTTATTAACTTGACGTGGGAAGCTTTTTGTAGCCTTCTGGAAAGTATTGATCATGAAATCACGAGTCTTGTCACTCTTTTTACTCATCCCTGCAAAAACACGGCTTATCTGAAAACAGCCGACACGTGTCTCTGTTCCGATGGTACCCGCAAGTTTTTCGCGAACTATTATTATCAGTAGTACACAAAGGGTCGTAGGGTTTCTTATGCAGTGGGACGATACTTACTACTGTAAGGCTGAAATCGTATTGTTCTGTTTCTTCTAATTCAATTTTATTGTCCATTTTCCACTTCCTCGAAAGCTTTCTACACCTAACGTATTTTTGCATTGCCTCCAGGATGGGAGACACCATTCATTCAGAGTCTGGCACGTATTATAAAGCGTGAATAACTTCCAGGGAAAGGTGTATCTCATAATCATATGGTGGGTTTGCAACGTTAAGCCCTACATATCAACTTCCAGGAAAAGGCTATGACTAATTTAGATCAGGAATTCGCCGCGAGGAAATACTATGAGAAAAAAAATAAAGTTCGTGTTACTTGTTCTGGTGAGTTTTTTTACGTAGAGACGTGCTTACCACTACATTGCGAAAAGATCATAATACTCTTTAAGTGATAGTTACTGTGTATCATTAAAGCTATATATTTGGCAAGTTTGTACCCGCTAAAAAACGGTAAGAACAACGACTTTTTTGCATGTATCTGTGGAGGTTGGTAAACATACATCCAGGAAAAAAAGTAAAAATGACCTCGTGGAAAGTTGAGACGCCCACTCGAAGTAGCAGAGAGGACCGATTGCAACATTAGAAAGTAGAGGGAGAAAAAACGAGGAGGAAGGCGCGACCTTCCGCGATGGCTTCATCAAGTGAACAGCCATTTGCGAAGAAGACAGGATTGAGGCACCTTCCAGAAGACGCAATCAATAGGAAGGGGAAAAGGTCTGAATCTATGGAGCCCTCCTTTTGTTGCCGGCGGCAACTGTTGCAGCAAAGGGGGAATAAGTGGATCGTCTCGCTACCACCACGGAATCCCCTTTTTCCCCATTTCTCGTTAGCGGCCTCGGCTCGAAACCTTTCGATGACTCGACGCATCTTGTTACCGGTATTGAGAGACTCGGGTGACGGCTCCGAGTGTTCCAGCTTTTGTTGCCTCACTGCAAGGTTGCTTCTATGCAGCACGCCCTGTAGCACCTTTCGAGTTGACGAGGTCATTCAATTGGAATTACTTATTGCCCAGAGGTTCACCGAGAAGCGATTGATTCGTATAACCTTTGTATTCTTTACACACCATGAAGAGACGGTTGTGTTAAGGACGAAAAAAATAAACAAAGGAGGTTGCCGAACTTCTGCAACTCTTTTTGCCAATATCTGCACTGCGAAACACCGTCGCACATTACAACAGGCTATTAGACGTCGACAGTCGCAACCATGTTGCCTTGGCGTGAAAGCTACGAGCAGAGACATACTAACAATTAACGCAATAAGATTTTTTTTCCCGCTGCTTTTCCCGGGTGTCTTGTATAGCACGTGCCATGGCGCCACAGCAGCTCGACATTTTTGGTGTTGGTGCGTGTTTCTTTGATTCTATACTTGCATTGCGCCCACGCTAAGGCCTAGCATCACTACTTTTGTTACCTAATAGTGCAAAAACGTTGTGCACATTTGCGAAGCATATGGCCCGCCAATCTCGCAGTGTTCTAAAAAACAAACAAAAAATTTGACGAGCCATCTAAAAGAGGCTTAAGCACACATGCGAAGATTTCCACATCGCGGTGAAATTCGCATATGCGCATCGCTTGCTAGCGATAGTTTTACTGCTATAGTGGAAAGTAAAAAAAAAAAGCACGCGAGCTTGGTTAGAATCGCTGATACGTTATAGGAAGAGTTGCTGAAAGCAGAAAGAAGTGTATTGGAGATACTTCTTTCTATTGAGTATATGGGGTTCTTTATTTCATGCTTATATACACAGGTATTTGAACCCCTGGCCGTACATCTGTGTTAGAAAAACGTGCGCTCTTCAGAGAGGTACAAAGTAAAATAGGCAAAACAAACGGCTAGAAAATGCCTTACTTCCGATTCAAGTGACTACAGCTGCATTTGACGGGGTTGACAAAGACGCTGCTCTAAAGACTTCCCATTTACGAAGCGGAAACTTCCTTTCGATGCTTTAGCTGTGTTCTGCCAAACAAACTTTAGAATGCGCAGGCGGTCGTCGACTGCTTCTAAAAACAATGACAGCAATGACGACAGAACGTGGTGCTCACATGTGTAAAATAGCTGCCGCACTTTCGCTTTGACAGCATGCACTGGCGACCAACATAAGCAGTCCAGTCATGCCGGAACACCGCGAAAAACACGACACGTTTTCCTTCCAGCTTTTCTTCCACTTTCGTGATATGCAATAGCTCCGACTTTGGTCTGCGTGCATGAACACACTCAAAAAAGGAATTTTACTCCCAAGCATTTCACTTTCATGGTCAATATTACGACCTCCATGCATGTTCATTCAGAGCTCGCAAGGAACAAGACTGTCCTTGAGAAATGGGAGCTAAACAAAGCTGGACGACATGTCTTACCATTGCCGACCCACAATACTGTCATTCACATAGTCTCTTTTCGTGAGTGAAGCCTTCAAAATATCTGTACAGTAAGCTTGGCTACGAACCTGCTTCGATAGTTAGTTATAACCAGTGCGCACAGTCGGACCATGGCTCAAGATTTATGCAGTGCATGTGCGCATGGCGTAGACATGGTTGCATTGGTATTCACTGCAATCTGGGCTATGTTTATCTGTTATCAAATACTATCACAATAATAATTCCTAAACATACCTTTACTATAGTTGCACTAATCATGTCATGCATTGGTCCGGAAGAAGCATTTCGCAAATCTCGAGATGTTGTGACATCCCACGGCTGTAGGTGTGCGGTAATGGATGGATGTAGGTGTGCGGTCACGTTCTTATCTCTGCTGCTAATATTGATCTGGTATCCATTTCTGCATATATCATTGTGTGAACTGTATAAAAGAAGCCGCAAAGCCACTGAGTCTTCTGATGATTTTTCAAGTGATTTTACTTAGAGGCAATGTCATTATACTCTTGAATATATGCACTCGCGTGTTTGATTTTCAGTCACTGCGACCGCATTTTAATGCTTAGAAAAGGACCTTAAAAGCTGTCATTTGCTGAAACCTGCAAGGAGCACAGTGTGATCACCACCAGAAGTTTAGAGAAGCTCAATACGGGTTATAAGGCCACATAGCAGAGAAAATAAATTTATAGAAGTCATCTCGCAACTTAACTTCATCATTTCTTTTAGATAAGGACGCTGCCTATCATAAAGACTCAACATAACGTGCACCGAAATCATTGGTCCGCTTAATGTACTTGCTCTTCTCAGGCAGCGTTAGAAAACAACACTCGAGTAAAGGGCACTCCGCAGCTTCGTCTGCTACTGGGAGGAACTTTAATGGTTCGGGACAGCAAATTCGTGAGGCATTACATTTTTTTCCGGCTTTTCCCGTCTGCTAGCAATTTGCTTACTAGGTTCTAAAATATGGCTTTTTCAAGCATTGAAGTATTCTCCGTTTACTTCTCTTTTCCCTCCTACTGCTTCAATAAATATAGAAGCGTGAGAAACGTCAGTTGCAGGAGCATCAAGAATAAGTAAGTTGCAAAAGCAACCTCAAAACAAAGTCCAGAGCACGCGCTGATCGAAGTTCGTCAGCAGCGTCAATGTATGTCAAGGCGGCTGCACAAATGTTGCATGAATAAGATCACACGGCATCTGGTGCATCCTAGTGTGTGTGTGGTGTGTGGTGTGCGCACACATCCACACAAGAACGAAACAAATAGACAACATAAAAGAGAAGAAAGGATTTTACCCATGCGTCTCATTTTTTTCTCGTCTAGGGGGTGTTCACTATTTGGCCGCATCTTTTCTACCGTTCTATCGCTTGACGTCGCCATCGGGTCATTCCTGCGACGAAGAAAGACGGAAAGGCGAAACATCAAAAGGCCTTTCAAGCGAGGCGTGTGATGTCGACCAACAAAGCTTTCCAAGCACACAAAGAAAGCGTGACGAAATAAAATCGCGCTCTGCCGGCATGCATTCCACTCACGCCTCCCAATGCATGGAGATAGCGGCTTTAGGGGAAAGAGAAGCGACAAAACACTGCAGCACTGAGTCTCATTTTTGAAGCCGTCTTCGTATCGAACGGGACTGACGTTGTGCGTCAGCCCTCAACTTGTACTTATCAAAGACAACAGAAGTCTTTCTAAATCGAAACAAGCTTCGAAACAAAACCTGTTGATAGTGAAGTAAAAGGAGACGCTGACACGAGAATGAAGGGGGAGATACAGCTTACACTCGCTTCAGAGATATGGAACACATCTTTCGATTGCATATAAGCAATTAAACGAAAGGATAGACGCGTGAGACGTAAGGAGAGAGATAGAGAGATGTGATGAAAATGGTGCGGCTCCGAGAGAAAGCGGAGAAGGAGAATAATAATAAACATACATGGGGAAATGAGGTGATATCGAGCGAATAAGTTCGCCCGCTTGGTGGCAATTTGTCGGGGCATAATTTCCGCTTAAACACGCTCAGTTCGACTCCACTTGACCGTTTCGCGGCTCTATTTTACATTGCGAACATGTTTCGAGTGCACAAGCGAAGAGTATGTCGCAGGCTTCGAGAAAACTTGCTTTTTTAGTTAATTGCGTGTTTAACTTACGGTGGTCTAGCTGATAGGCCTTAACCAGGGCTTGCTTGCTAACGTGATTCTTACCATTCCCTTTAGGGAACAAATAAGGCTTACCCACTTCACTCTGCACTGTACTTCTTTTTGGTTTGTTTCATTTGAAACCCTCACGTAGTAACGAAAGCACTTGAGGAACGCAATAAATGTAGTGCGCCCACAGATACATTTGTCAGCTTTTTACACAGTGCATGTCGTCTACATACGCCGGAGCTCTTTCATGTAAAAGAGAGGGCAGTGGTCGGTGAAAAGATTAACCACATTGATTCCTCAGGGCCTTTTACAAGCCTTGCGTTGTGGTGACGTCTGTAGATGGTTCCGTTGTGACGCAGGTATACCCCTCGCGATTCCGGACAACCCATCACCTACTCGGTAACGTGAGTTCGAAAACCAGTCATATGTATTTTTTTTTCTAGCCGCAGTATGCCACCAGTTCTAACATTGTTTTTTTTTCTCATCCATTTTCTTTTCGAGATGACACTTCGTGTTGAAGCCATTAGTGAAACTACGGATGTACTTTGGATATCCTGAATACTTCGGTGCAATCAGTTCCAGTACTCTAGGCTGATACAATTAAAAGAAGTCTCTTGGCATTATTAGAAAAAAAAAACCTAATTTCGTTTTCCTGTCAGCGCCATGAACGCTAGTTTCCCTTTGACCCAAGTTCATTCTGGGCAAAAATAAGTACAATATACAGGTTACTGAAGCCGCGCTCTGCCTCCAGGTTTTGGGGGCTAACAACGTATTCACGATACGCACCTTCAATGTTCAGCGCATTTGAGCCATTCAGGACATTCTAGTTTTTGAAAAAGACAGCGGCTCAATAAATATTTACTTTCTTGGGCAAAATTCGACGAATGACATAGGACACCTGTAGTCTGAGCTAGTATCCTATCAACACGCCTTCAAAATATGAATGGAAACCCTCTTAAGCTTGAGAAACATGTAGAACCATTTTATTACCGGAGCGCTCGTTAGGCCTAAAAAGGACGATGATGTCATCACCCTCTTAGTGGTTATTGGAAAGGCCATACTTCGGGATTCACTGTCAAGTTAAATTTTCGACCGAATGAAGCTGGTAAACTGCAGTGTTACTCCAGCAACGAGACCATAACCCCACTGAGTGTGCTTCTGGATACTGCCATCGCTCTTCCGACCAGTATTAAAGGCTTTGTTGAAATTCCGACGTGGGTGCGCGATTACGAATTTCAAGCCACTTCACATGCATCATCATCTCAACAGATTGTGGCAGTGATGAATGTGAAAAGACTTACCCTGCCGTAGTGGTCTAGTGGCTAAGGTACTCGGCTGCTGACCCGCAGGTCGCTGGATCGAATCCCAGTTGTTGTGGCTGCATTTCCGATGGAAGCGGAAACGCTGTAGGCCCGCGTGCTCAGATTTCAGTGCATGCTAAAGAACCTCAGGTGGTCGAAATTTCCGGAGCCCTCTACTACGGCGTCTTTCATAGTCATATGGTGGTTTTGGGACGTTAAACCTCACATAACAATCAAATATGAAAAAACTTTATTTGGTCCTGCAAACTGCAAAACCAGGTCACACAACACTTCCAGCACTTGTCGAAGCACTTTCATCACTTGGCTACTTTCAGCACTTGTAGAAATGGCTTTCAGCGAATAAGTGTCGTCTACACCGACGGGTCGCTCATACACGCCAGACATCATCGCGCCATGAAATGAGGCCCGAACACGGAAATTATATCACCTCTCCATTGTCCAAAACACAGAGGAGGTGTCACAGATTCTAACAAAGTTCAAGAACCTTCGCTTTTTCCGTCCAGCTACAAAAAGGCGGCAACTGTAGAAGAGAACGTCGCCACATTTGTTTGCTGTCCAACTGGCACTGGTGTTGCGATGATCACCAAGAAGTAGCTGCCTGAATTTCGCATAGTCATTCTACATACTGAAGGCTGCCAGCTAAGACGAATTAACACCATTCGATTCAGTCATATTTTATTCATCCCACAGTTTTCGGATCCTTACCTTGCAAATACTGGATAGCACGACACAGCAGCTCTCTTCGTAGAAAGCGTATCAGTGATAAACTCATTAACTTGAATGAAGAAGATTGTGTTTTTAAAAGTTTTTCTTTACTCTCAATGCACATTCTTCCGTTCCCAATTTTGAAGCATTATGTTTAATACATTGTGGTGAAGCGCAATGTGGGTGTGAAAAGCGCCAAGAACAGCGACTGGGAGAAGTGAGAGTTCACATCTACATAGCCAGCTATCAGCACAACAAAGTTCAGTTCAAGTATCTCTTTCCCAGCACTGCCAATCCAGCTGCAGAGCTGCGGAATAATACGCATGATATTATTCTTTGAACATGTAGCAGATAGGTGGCACAATTGTGCATAGAAAACCTTCGCCCATTTATATGGTGGTGTTATATCATTTCTTTTCAGCAGCTGTCTGAGTGTCTGTATAGTCTTTAGCTCTCATGGATGCTCTGTGCTCTGAACACGAATGAGCTCCGCTGAAGCTGCTTGAAAGAAATTAAACTAAAAAAGAGACACAAGAGAAGCTGATGCTAAAGCTAAGCCCTGGAAGCGTCGTATATTTATGTGTAAGAGGTTTTTTTGTTTTGTAGCCACTGTGGTATGCGTTGCAAATTTGTTTATCATAGACTTCAATATATATAGAACGAGCCGTCTCGATTCGGCCACGTTTTGCTTAGTAAACCTTCACCTGAAGGTCTTCACATCTTCATGGTTCAGGTGCATTTTCAAAAAATTATTTTATTCTTTCATCAAAAGTTTAAAAATTCTGACACATGTCCACTAGAAATCGAGACATGAAGTAGCAGGCTCGTACATTTACTACAAAAGCTCCAATTATGCTAGAAGAAATGCCAGAAGAAATACAATAAAAACAAAGCTGAAGAATGTGAAATTGATGTTTACTCAAAACTGACTTATCATGATAGCCTGGGCCAGTCACTTAATATCCACAAATATATGCAATTCACAACGAAATGTGTGCAAATAGTAAAAAATAAAGTGCCTGAAATAAAAGAACCTTTGCATACCAAAAGCTCCCTAGGTTGGCGGTAAAGAGGTGGTGCTAAGGGAGGCCTGAGGTTTGGCCCTTATATGAATCGTGCATCTCCAAAAGCGGCCTTGTTGATTTTATTAAGCGCTGCTGCTACGGGAAAAGAAAGAAAATGGGGAGATTTACATTGCCAGCAGGTAGCTTTCAGAGCATGTATAGGGTCTCCAAAGCGAATAATTAAACACTTTGGCACCATTATGCAAACATTTTACTGATACAAAAATAATATAAAAAATGCTTTAAAGGACTTGCGCTTTTGAAGATTGCGTGTCTGCGAGATCGTTGAATTCGTTGGTCACTGGTAGCGCCTCAGTGGATATCACTGCGACTGCATTAAACTTCTCCGAAAAACTGGCTACAAAATTTTTTCTAGTTTTCCAAACTCGTCCTTTGCTATGCATAGCAAGTAGATTATTCAACATGACCCCCAGCCTGTCGATTCTGCGAGCGCTATCAATTTGGTTATTACAGATTTTGCGCTAAAAAGGAGCCATTAAGCTTTAAACATCGGTCGGTCTTCACTCGGTGCGGTAAATATTTATTTTTCTGTTTCAGTAATCAGTTTACATTTTAACTTTTAGTGCTGGTGCGAAGAAAGAAAATCTGGGCTAGTTGGTGATAGTTCGTTTCCGATAACTCACAGCGCAAGAAGGACGCAGACGAAGTGTAGAGCAAGACGAGCGCTGTGAGTTATTGAAAATTACAGTGCTCGTGTTGTCCTATCCTTCATCTGGGTCCTTCTTGCATTGTGCTTTGGCATTCCATCAAGGAAAAACAGAACTCGAGGTGGCTGAAGAATTTTGCACGAGAGTTGCCGGGAATATTATGAACGAGAGCATCGACGCCATGATCGTTCCTGAGACGCGATTACCAGAAATGGACATTCCATTCACCATGGAAGAACTGGAAGGTGCATTAGTCGCTTCTAAGCGCATGTCATCGCCAGGTCCTGATGGTATTACTGTTGTCATATACTCATCTGGGTCCTTTTTGCATTGAACTTTGGCACTCCATCAAGGAAAAACAGAAATCGAGGTGGCTGAAGAATTTTGCACGAGAGTTGCCGGGAATATTATGAACGAGAGCATCGACGCCGTGATCGTTCCTGAGACGCGATTACCAGAAATGGACATTCCATTCACCATGGAAGAACTGGAAGGTGCGTTAGTCGCTTCTAAGCGCATGTCATCGCCAGGTCCTGATGGTATTACTTATAGTGCGTTGGGACACCTTGGACAAAAAGCCAGAAAAGAACTTTTAACATGCTTCAATAACTCCTGGCTCAGCGGCAGTGTTCCCTGAGAATGGAAAATAAGTCGATTATTACCACTTTTGAAATCGGGAAAATCACCATTGGACTTGACAGCGTATTGCCCTATAGCCCTCGCGAGCTGCCTCGGAAAAGTGACGGAAAGAATGGTTCTATTTCGTCTCGAGTGGTACCTTGAACGATACACCAAATACCCTTCTTCCATGGCAGGCTTCCGTCGGGGCCGCTCCTCCATCGACTGTGTCCTTGACTTATCGACATTTGTTCAACAAGAAAAAAGTCGCAAGCGCATATCAGTGGCACTCTTTCTTGACGTGAAGGGTGCATATCATAATGTAGCTCACGATGCCATCCTCACTTCTCTCGCAGCAATGGGCATTGGTGGACAAATGTTTCAATAGACAAAAGATCATATCACTGGCAGGGGTTTCTCTCTGCAAACATATGAGGGTACAACTGCTGAACATTACACCTACTGCGGAGTACCTCAGGGAGGTGTTTTAAGCCCCTCATTGTTCAATGTTGCCCTCATTGGTCTGGTGAAGGTTCTGCCAAAGTCGGTGTGCCTATCCATATACGCCGATGATATTTGCGTCTGGAGTGCTGCAGTTACTCGCCCTCAGGTGCGTGCACGAATACAACGGGCAGCAACCCTCACAACAGCCTACCTTCAGAAACAAGGCCTAACTATATCAACTGTGAAGTGCGCGTTGATGGCGTTTACACGCAAACCAATGACGCCATATCCTGTTTACATCAATGGGCAGAGTGTCAAATATACACGGACGCATCGTTTCCTGGGCATAATAATCGACAGAAGTCTTTCGTGGAGCCCTCATTGTGCGTACTTTTTCAATCAATCATGATTTATTTCAGCTTCAAAGACATTCAGTGGAGCTTGGTGGGTACGGACAAAAAGCCATAGATGAGGCTTGACAGGGTCCGTACCCCCGGGCTTGGCAAACGTGGCGTACAGAGTGGCGTACAATCGTGACGTACAAAGGCAAAAACGGGCACATAACAGTTATCTTCATTGCAACAACATAAGCGAGCTAGTGGAACTGAAAAATGTACACAATAAAGAGAAAAGGCACTGGTACAGTATACAGAGAAAAGGCACTGGTATACGAGAAAAGGCACTGGTACAGTATACAGAGATGCACTCGTTCAAAATGAAGGGGGAGAGAGAGATTCACAGGTACATTTTATCATCATACACATGCGAATTGAGTACGCGGAAGTGTTACTTATGTTTTTCGGATATGTTAAGTAGTAGCGGTAGCTGATATTTCAACATCTGTGTTGCGTAATTGGTTCGTGGTCTTGGTAATCTCCAGACTTCACGAGTCCTCAAAATTCGCACATGTTCAGCGCGAGTTAGCGCCGACAATTCTGTGAAAAATGTGTCGTTATTTTTTATAGCCGACTTATAGCGATTGTTTAAAATTGTGTGATATAGCTCATGTACTGGGAATAAGTGCAGAGCCTTGAAAATCGGTTCCGTGTGGGCATCGTATGCGGCACTAACGATGTTACGAATGGCTTTCTTTTGAAGTTTGTGTAATTTCTGAACGTTGGTTTTGGTGGTCGTGCCCCAGACTAAGTGACAATAAGATAAGTTAGACAAAAATAGTGATTTATAAATTAACAATTTTATGTTTTGAGGCAGGACGTAACGAAACTTTGACAATATACCTACAGTTTTTGAAAGTTTATTTAAGGTGGCATTCACTTGATCTGTCCACGTCATATGCTCTTCAAAAATGACTCCCAGGCTTTTAGCAACGCGTGATAATTCTATAGTTGATGTACCTAACTTTAGACTGTTTGTGATGCCCAGTGTTTTGTTTTGAGGCCGAAATATAACAGCTTTCGTTTTAGCCGCGTTTAGGTTCAAAGAGTTGGCGATACTCCAAGTGTGAATTTTATTTAGGACGACGTTGCCTTTTTCAATGAGGTTTGAAGGGTCACGTCCTGTAATAAAAACACTTGTATCATCTGCGTAAATGATAAATTTAGTATTAGCACAAATATTTACTATATCATTCACATATAAATTAAAGAGCAATGGGCCCAAAATGCTACCCTGAGGTACACCAGCCTTAATTGGTTTGAATTCGGATACAAAACCATTAATAGTGACTTGCTGGTGGCGATGTTTAAAGTAAGAAATTATAAGTTTTAAGAAAGTGCCTCTAAAGCCATAATGCTGCAGTTTCTCAAACAAGGAATCGTGGTTAATTGAGTCAAATGCTTTTGAGTAGTCAATGAATATGCCTAGTGTACAGAGATGATCTTCGAAAGATTGTAAGATAAGCTCCTTTTGGCGTAATAGAGCCATCTCAGTGGAGCATCCCTTCCGGAAGCCAAACTGGCAAGGCGTAATAATGCTATGCTTCGTTGAAAAACTGGACATGCGTTTATATATCAATTTCTCAATGCATTTAGAAAAGACTGGAATAATTGAAATTGGCCTGTAATTGGAGAAATTATTGATGTCACCACCCTTGAATATTACAGTTACCTTTGACATCTGTAGTTGTTTGGGAAATGTGCCAACAGAAAACATGAGGTTAATAACATGTTCCAGAATTGGTGCGATAATATCGATTACAAATTTTATAGGTCTGATTTGGAAGTCATGAACATCCGTACACATACTGTTTTTTAGTGACAAAACAGATGTTATAATTTCATGCACAGTAGTCGGACACAAGAATGCGCTTTTCTGTATCGGTGCTGTTAAATATTGAATGCAATTCGGATCGTGCTTACTATTCACAAGTGATGTGAAAAAGTCGTTGAAGGAATTCGCCAAGCGTGCATTCGTTAATTCTTCGCCGTTACTATTAATTGATAAAGTGGATTGTTCTTGGGGGTCACCGTGTAGCACAGTGTTCAATCGTTTCCACATAAGGTGTGGCTTTTTAAGGACTTCTGGGGTGAAAAGATTGCTTAAGTAAATTTGTTTCGCTTCTCGGAGCTGTTTGTTCAGTTGGTTCCTGAAGCGCTTAAAAGCGTGTAAATCTGTTAAAGCTCTTGTTTTCATAAAGATCTGATACAGTTTGTCTTTTTCTTTCATGCTCTTGAGGTGTTCCCCGGTGACCCATGGCTTACGGGCTTTCCGAGCTCGTTTCGCTAATTTACGTGGAAAACATTGTTCATACGCTGCCTTAAAAACATTTATGAACTCATTGTACGCTGTCTCGGGTTCATCAACTTCTAATACTTTGCCCCAATCTGTTACACGCAAATGAGAGCGAAAGTTATTCAGCGTGAAAGAGTTTATCTGTCTGTAAGATTTAGTGGACGGGTGTCGTGACGCAGTGGAGGGTTTTGTTTGCGCCGATAGTAGATAAATGGGTAGGTGGTCGCTCACAGAAGAACTGATGACGCCAGAACTAAGATGCTCGGGTGAAATATTTGTAATAAAGACGTCTAGTAGTGTCGAAGAAGTTGGTTGTATTCGTGTAGGTAGACTGATTGCATTAATATAACTGTTCGCGTCCAAGATCCTAGAAAGTTCATCATGACTTGTTGATTGTTGCAAGCAGTCTATGTTTATGTCACCTCCTAGAATGACAGTGCTGGCATCATCATTAAAATAACTAAGGTAACTATCTAAAAATGTGAAGAAATTTGACACACTCGCATGAGGTGGACGGTACATAACGCTGTACACTTTAGCACCATTTTTGACAGTGAGAACCTCAAAATCAGCAGTGGCTCTTGAAAATTCTTCCACAATAACACAATTCATGCCATTTTTCACTAACATCATGACCCCGCCTCCTTTTTTAAAGCTGCGGTTTACGAAGAAAGAAGTATATCCTGGAATTTTGATCACTTCTGTAGCATCGCGATACCATGTCTCGGTAAACATCACGATCTCGAACTGAAAATCCATGCGCGATAACAAACATTGTATTTCTTCCTCTTTATTTCTAGCAGACTGTGTGTTAATATGCAGTGCAGAAAATGAATATTTGTTTTGTGACAACCTGCAAATTTCCGAGACCGACAAAACTCGGTTTTCCATATTTCATATCGGAAACGGTATGTACGTACTCGACTTACTCTATCTTATCAAGGTCGCTGAGCTTCGTGACGCGTAGGACACGTGACGACTCATTTTTCCTTGCAAAGATTTTGCCCTCTTTCGTCCAGCAGAAACGCCAGTTTTTGTCATTTTTCTTGCAAATTGTTTTTCCGAGAAGCACTTTCAATGCGGGACACAGGTGCTCGTTTATGAAGATAGGATGGCGTTCCTGGTGTCCGATGTCGGCCGTGGTCAAACGTTTCTGTCGTGTTTTTTCAAGCAAGGCATTTCGTTTTGAGCGGCTATGAAACTGCACTACAATATTTTGTCGTGAAGCGTCCCGTGTTGGTACACGGTGGCAAGCCTCAATGTCACTTTCGGAAACAGGTTCATTTACTGAATTTCCAATAGCTGCAAGTACGCTTTTCAGGTTTTCGTTTTGTGTCATGGGAACACCCTTAATCTCAATGTTCCTATTTCTAGAGTACTGTTCTAGTTGAGTGATCCTAAGTTCATTCTCAGTCACTTTGTTTCTTAGAAGCGCGCATTCATCCGTGAGGGAGCTGTTGGCTGCCTTCAATTCGGCATTTTCAGTTTCAATTTTTTTCAGCTGGTTTGCCATATCCTCAAAAGCATTATTCATGAAATCAAGGGAAGTTTTGATCTCACGATGCTCCTTCCGCAGCTCCCTCTCGAGCGACTGACGCATCTCAGTCAGGTCATGTCTTAAATCCTTCACAAGTTTGTACACCTCTGAGCGGGATAAGGTCATGGCAAAAGACAGTACAATACACTTGGATGGCAGCAGCAGCGACAGTAAAAAAAAAAAAAAAAAAAAAAAATTACAAAAGAATTTCAGACCTGCGATCAGTAGAAAGGTAGGTATAAGCGACGTTCCAAGACTGCCGCCGCTGCTGCCAAGTGAAGGACGTCGGCCGATGATCCTCTTGAAATACTTGTGAGCCCTGGCGGCACAGTCGCTCCCTGAAGTGACGTCACAGACGATTGTGACCGACGCCGCCCTTCCGGAAAAGAGCGAAAGATGTTGCCACCAAGACAAGCTTCACGTGCGTGTCGACGATAGTATCTGCGATCAGTAGAAAGGTAGGTATAAGCGACGTTCCAAGACTGCCGCCGCTGCTGCCAAGTGAAGGACGTCGGCCGATGATCCTCTTGAAATACTTGTGAGCCCTGGCGGCACAGTCGCTCCCTGAAGTGACGTCACAGACGATTGTGACCGACGCCGCCCTTCCGGAAAAGAGCGAAAGATGTTGCCACCAAGACAAGCTTCACGTGCGTGTCGACGATAGTATCTGCGATCAGTAGAAAGGTAGGTATAAGCGACGTTCCAAGACTGCCGCCGCTGCTGCCAAGTGAAGGACGTCGGCCGATGATCCTCTTGAAATACTTGTGAGCCCTGGCGGCACAGTCGCTCCCTGAAGTGACGTCACAGACGATTGTGACCGACGCCGCCCTTCCGGAAAAGAGCGAAAGATGTTGCCACCAAGACAAGCTTCACGTGCGTGTCGACGATAGTATCTGCGATCAGTAGAAAGGTAGGTATAAGCGACGTTCCAAGACTGCCGCCGCTGCTGCCAAGTGAAGGACGTCGGCCGATGATCCTCTTGAAATACTTGTGAGCCCTGGCGGCACAGTCGCTCCCTGAAGTGACGTCACAGACGATTGTGACCGACGCCGCCCTTCCGGAAAAGAGCGAAAGATGTTGCCACCAAGACAAGCTTCACGTGCGTGTCGACGATAGTATCTGCGATCAGTAGAAAGGTAGGTATAAGCGACGTTCCAAGACTGCCGCCGCTGCTGCCAAGTCTTGACCGGATGTCTTGAAGAAGAGACTGCAATCTATTGTGCATATAATGAAATTCTTGTGCGGGAAAGCAAGGGGAACTTCTGTGGCCTCCATGCTACAGCTGTACAGGGCCCTATTTCTGGGTCTATTGCGCTACAGCTTGCCTGTACTGACTAACACTTGCAAATCCAATACTCATTTATTGGAGAGTTTGCAGGGTCAGGCACTGCGTATCTGCCTAGGACTGCCCCGATGCGCTTCTACTTATGCCACAATCATGCTTGCCAAAGACCATCCGGTCAAGACATATAGAGTTGTGGATTGCCCCAGAGCGCACATTCGACATGCTAGCCGTGTCCCCGACCACCACTTGGCCCTTCTACCCTCCGGAAGACCACGTGCTACGTTTTCAGACGTCATAGCCAAGCACCTAAACCGCATTCCATCAGGATATACGCCAGCTGCGAGAATGGCATGTCCTTTGTGGTGCCTCGATCAGCCGCAAGTACGTCTAGAAATTCCGGGAATCAAAAAAAAGCAATCACTCCAGAGTAGCATTGAAGCAAGCAACACAGCTATTATTACATGAGTTGTACTTAGACCAAACGCAGATATACACTGATGGGTCCGTCTCGTCCAGCAGCTCATCAGGTGCCCCTGTAATTCCGGCTGCAGCAATGACAATCAAGTTTAAGTTGTCGCATATGACTACATCTACGGCATCAGAGCTTGCTGCTATAAGGGCTGCTTTACAATATCTCGTTCAAGAACGTCCAGGAAAATGGGTCATTTTCTGTGATTCTAAGCCAGCGCTTCATAGTTTGCAGTCTGCCATGCGTAGGAGGAGTCATGACCAATTGGTACAAGAAATAAGACATTGCCATCATGAAGCTCTAGCACGAGGGCATGATATTATATATCAATGGCTGCCTGGACATATCGGTATTACATGAAATCAATTAGCCGATGATGCAGCCCGCTCAGCCCATGAAGGAACCCGTGAAGTCCCGATTCCTCTATCAAGGAATGATGCAGCAAGACAACTTTACCTGCTGGCTCGAGATCTCACACGCACGTTCTGGTCGTCTACCAGCTTCCAAAAGTCTCAATTTTATGAACTGGATCCTTCGCTCAAGCTAAAGCTACCATCACAACTTTCCCGCTCCGATGCGACACTGTTATGCCGCCTTTGGTTGGGTGTTGCATTTACAAAGGTGTACTCCTTTCGCATTGGTATGGCAGACACTCCTACATGCGACTACTGCGGAGCTGAAGAGACCATCTAACTTGTTTTGTGCAGCTGCGCTTGCTACGACACACAGCGATGCCAGCTCCGGATGGTTTTGAATCAACTTGACCCCGGACCATTTTGTGTGCAGAAGATACTAGGACCTTGGGCATCTGCCTCAGTTGCGCAGAAAGCAACTAAACCACTGCTACTTTACCTAAAGTCAACAAACCTGAGCGGCCACCTGTAGACTGTGTGTGCTCCCCGAGTGTGCTCGTGATTGTGTGTACCTTCTCATCTCTCTGCAACCTATTGTCTCCCCTTTATCCCTTCCCTAGTGCAGGGTAGCAAACTGGATGTGCGTCTGGTTAACGTCCCTGCCTTTCCTTGCATCTTTATCTCTCTCTCTCTCTTATTGCATTGTGAGTTATCGAAAATGAGCTGCGAACAAGATTCGAGCTTATCCAGTGGCATGAGCTCTGCTCCATTTCTTCATCACATCACTTCATTTCCTTGTGAAAATTCTCTCATTGGGTGTAAAGCTGCTGACAAGAAGGTCACGACTTCGATTTTGGCCGTGGCGGTCACTTTTAAATGAAGCCGTAATTGTAGAGGCCCGTGCGCTGTGCACGTGAAAGAACGCCAGATGGTCAAAACTTCCGGAGCTCTCCAATCATCATCGTATTCATCATCATCAGCCTGACGACGTCCACTGCACGGCAACGGTCTCTCCCATGATCCGCCGATGCACCCCGTCTTGTGCTCTTCATTGCCACGTTCTACCTGTGAACTTTTTAATCTCATCTGCCCACCTAACTTTCTGCCTCCCCTTCATGCGTTTGCCTTCTCTGGGAATACAGTCAGTTAACGACCAGCAGTTACCGTGCCTACGCGCTACTTGCCCGGCCCATGTATTTTTCTTGATTTCAACTGTGATATCCTTCAACCCGGTTTGTTTCCTCCACTACCGCGTCTTTAAAACAGAAAATAAAGCCCAGCAATTATAGTTGAGTTACAGCTGAGGCAAAATACCTATCTTTCTATTCGTGAGCTTTCACTTTCACTTTTATTCCTTACAGACCCCACCAGGGGGTATTACATAAGGGGTGGATTACACTATATACAACAGGTTGAACACTTTATTATATGGTATAATGTGTTGTGATCGCTTCAATGAAGGCAGTAAGGCTTGAGTTAGCGATTCCTTGTGTAAGGTCATTCCAGTCCTTCGCTGCTCGAGAAAAAAAGAAGATGGAAAGGTGACTGTGCGAGCTTGAGGACGGGCAACGTTTAAGGGGTGACCAATGCGATAGGATATGCGTGATGGTGGCAAAATATACGGTGCTTGATTTAGCGCGCTGTGGTAGAATTTATGAAATAATGACAAACTAGCAATGTGGCGTCGATTAGAAAGTGTTTGTAAACCGGATTCCGATTTCAAGGATGTTACGCTGATATCGTATGAAACGGCGGAATGAATTAAACGGACGGTACGATTCTGAAAAGCCTCAAGGGTGTTTGTGGGAAATATCTGGCGAGGATCCCAAATGGCTGATGCGTATTCTAGTTTGGGCCGTATTAGTGTTTTGTAAGCTAGTAACTTGACATGCTGTGGAGCGCTTTGTAAATGACGTCGTAAAAACCCAAATGTTTTGTTAGATGATGCAATAACGTTGTTCACATGCGCACACCAGTCGAGATTATCCGATATCGTCACACCTAAGTATTTATATTGGCATACGGTCTCTAGTTGCTGGTTTGCTATTTGATATTTGAATTTTAACGGGTTAGGACTGCAAGAAAACGACAATGTTTTGCATTTACCAGTATTTAAAATCATTAACCAGCGTTGACACCAGTCCTTAATGTTGTGCAAGAGCGAAAAACAAGAAGCTCGCGATGCTTTTAGTACTAGCCACGTAAACGTTTCCAGTGACACCTTGAGTCTGCCATTACACGCATAGCAATAGCAGGCATACACAGACTTAACAAAATTAGGAAAACAAGGCGAACAAGGAGCAGATGCTGGCTATATGCTTCGATAGAGTTTCCATCTTTTCAGCTTCTAGTTCTTTCACTGCGTGTCATTGTTGTTTTATTTTCCTTTTTTTACTCAATGCTTCTATGTTTTCCTATGCTTCCTTGCTTTTCTACAGCTCTTTCTTGATTTTTTTTCTAGTTGCACTACACAATTCGTGAGAGTTTACTGTCGTCTGACGTCACCAGTGCGAAAATGTTTGGTTATTGGAATCCGAGCACACACACACGCACGCACACACACATTCTGTATAATAGCTTTATAGCATTGACTTTGACCCTACGCGAGTTCTACTGTACATATACCTAATAAATATATAAAACATTGCACACAAATCACGCCGAATATATAGGCACGACTTCGAGTCACTGTCGAGATGACAGCTTCAAAGGTTTACCGTTGAAGCTTCCTTCTGTCGTTCGTTCAAGGACATCGAAGACACATCTTCATGAAGTTTCCTACAGATTCACTAGTCGTGGGAGAAGTTTACGTGCTGCGAGGTTTATGAGCAGTGTCATTAGCACTGCCGCATTGATCGATGAGCATTCATAACAAATCTCGAAAAGTTACTCGGCGGATGAGAAGCGAAGAGTAGCTTTTGACCCTTTGGTTGTCTTGACGGAAATCGGCCCTCCTCCCTATCAATCTCCTCCACTGTTTTCCTTTATATTCTATTTCCTATCGCTTGCTTCTATATGAGATTCAGTTACTTCGCTTCCATTTATCATGTTAGCTCTTATCCTTACAGCTATTTGTTTGTTCACTTTAGGATTAGATGCTAATGGTTAAGATCTCTGCTGCCAGAGATCACGCCAGCTGGAAATCGCAAAGCGTGCCTAGTCTACAACGAAAAAAAAAGCAAGATACACAGGTCATTTCTGAATGAAAGATAAGAACGAGCACGATCTAAAAAGAGTCCCTGTGAGGTGGGTGTTGTCTTGTACCTTGGGAGCATGTAAAAAGATGGCCGTTCTTTCCGCAACAGAAATGGAGCTGACGTGAGAGTAGAAACAAAGCACGGTGCTATTCGGCGCTTTAATAAATGCAAGAAAGTTGGAAAAGCAAGAAATATCAATTCCAACGACATTTACAAGAAATGAAAGCATGCCCGTTCGTTAACCAGGCGGAAAGTGGCGTCATTTTATTTTCTTCTTCTTTTCACAATCTCTCTCTCGACGTAGTGCAATGCAGCTCTCATGCGCGCTTTTTTTTTGTCAGAGCCTCGTGCAGATCCTTCGCAAGACAAGTTTTGTGAGCCACGTGCTTTGGTCCTTAAGTAAAAACTAAATATTGCCCAAAAACAGCCCTTTTTTTTTTGTCTAGCCTATCTTTTGTCTGTTGCGTTCCTTGCATTTTAGAACTACAACTCTGAAGTACTGTCAAGCGGATGGGCTTCGTTCACCCGAAGACATCTTGGATTGTAACTGATTTGAACTAATTGCGATAACATCTGTGGTCTATCAGTGAATCTCGTTGTCTTCTTTCTCACACAGTATTTTTCTTCATTGAAAACTCAGTGCTAGTGAATTTGAACGAAGTTCAGTATAGCACTAATATTTGAGTGTACCACTAGCGGTGTCGAGTAGTAGAAGCCTAAATAATTGTTAATTATCTAGAATGCGAATACCTTTGCTAATTGACGCTATTCAGCTTCTAGGACGAATCAAAATGTATACAAAACTAAAGGTGTGCTGTAAGAGGGTCAATACATGCAATAGGCCAGATTATCTACTTGCCTTTGGTAGCTAAGTGGCTATAAGATGTTTCTCCAGTAAAATGGACAGAAATTACCCGTTTTTCTGTGCCACGGCTGCCTCGCTTCTATGGGGCGGAATTCAAAAAAATGCACCTGTGTACTTTAATTTTGGTGCACATTACAGAACTCCAGGTCATCAGTTTATCTGGATACTACCACTTAGACATGCCTTGTAATCGAATCGTGGTATTGGTACGCGGGACAATATAGGTGCATTTTTAAACTGCGGGACTTTCCTGGCAAAACCAACAGAAAATCACACTGCCCATTCACAATGCTGAGTACTCATCGGTCGCATGTTGTTTTTGCATCTGATTGATCCTTATTGTGGCTTAGACACCTCCTACTTTTATGAAGCACGTGCAAGGTCTGCGGTTTTTTTTTCGTCTCCACGAGTGGCCAAAACCAGATAGAACGATCGCACTTTTGCTCGTAGTGGCACCGTCAGCTGCCGAGTTGCAAAAGTGCTTGATCCGATGTATGGTCCAACGTGAGCAGTACAGGAACTATGCGATGCTCTTCAAGGAGAGAGCACACCCACTGGTTATCCTGCACTTAATGGAGATGGATGAGATAAAATCATGATTTAGAAATTGGTGATCGCACACCCACATAATGCCTTCGCCGGCAATCGTTATTGAAGAACACCGTTGAGCATAATGTTCTGCTAACACTGCTGATGAAAGAACTTACCTGACCAGTAGGCCTCTGTGTCATTCAGAAAGCGTGCAGAGAGCAAAGTAGTGGAAGTAAAGTTCCAAACAAAAAAGACAATCGGTGATTATGTGTAATTGCGTGATAATAAATTAGCTGGGACAAGTATCCCGAAGTTCTCGCTCCGCACGCGGTTGTACGCTAATAGCATTGGCCCCGCTTTGCCGCACCGCTAACCCTTCTTGCAATGCGACCACACGCATGCTAACAGCATGCAAGTTTCCGCTTACTTTGTTTCCATTTTCTTTTTTCTGGCTCCTCGTATTCTAAATTACTGCATGTGAATCAGAAAGAGCAAATACATGAAGCGGAAAAAAATGAAGAGCAGAGAATACAGTCGACTGAGCACACTCGGCAGTATTTCTTGAGACTACTTTATGCTCCCCCCCAAAAAAAATTGAGGAAAAGAAGAGCATGAAGGGATTGAATTAGGAACTGAGCAATTTATTGTTCAAAACCGAGATTCAGAGGTCAATCTTACGTGAAAGGTTCCAGGTAGAATAGTATTTATTGCCCAGTTTTCTAGAGATGTTCAAGAATTAGATATAGGAGAGAAGAAAATTGAAGTGCGGCTGCTGATGCTGAAATGAAACATTTATATATAGTTGCTTAGTTATAAACATTTACAATTCTGATGAGCTTAGATGAGATAATCATGAAAAGGTGGACGTTCCGTAGGCCCACGCACAAGCTTTTAGGCAGTTTAAACTTTATTTGGACAAAAAAGAGGCGAAGCAGGAGTGAACGTTTATTGTTCAAAACGATGTAGCGGTGCAGGTTCCGCTTCTACCCCAATTGGGAAGTCACCTCGTTTCGTGAACTCTCTGGCCTTCGCTGCCGAAGATGAAATAATATGCGAGTCTCAACTTCAGCAGTGTGCAATGTGAACGTAAACATATAGATAGTAACATTGATAATTGCTAAGGTTTTACGTTCAGAAACCAAGATGTGAGTACTGGAGACGCCGAGCAGCGAAACGCTTCGGTAATTTCAATCTCGGTCGCCTCTCTATCGCGAACCTGAATTTAAGCAAAGGGGCATCTCACACTTCGTCTGCATCAAAATGTGACCGCTGCCGCCATGATTGGATCCCGCCATCTTTGAATTAGCAGTGAATTGCTACAACGCCTGGACTAATTTGGTGGTTATTGGTGGCAGCAAGGAATACTATAACATTACTTCAAATTTAACTGAAAATACCACTCACTCTGACAGTTCATCGCAGTAGAACAACACTTATCCGTTAATTGAGAGAAGATGTTGTCTTTTTTTGTTCTCCTGATGGAGGACAAACAGTGGCTCTCGGTTCGCAAGCCCCCCCCCCCCCCTCCCCGCGTGTCTATTGTTCGCGGCAAGCGTATGGATGGAATGCCACAATGGCGAAGTAATATTGGAGTGATCGCCCACTGTCTTCGCGTAGAGACTAGAGAGCAACAGCCTATTGTTGGCCAACCACGACAAAGACATCTAGCCAACCTAACAAAGCAGGAAATAACACTGGAACCAACGCGCGACCAGGGCCATCCGTTGAGTGACTGGTTTGCTTTCCCATTGCTGTAATCCTTTGGAATAATCCTTTCGTGTGACGCTCTGCGTAATAAAGGGATTGCGGCATATTAACAGCGGTAGCCCTATTACGGCTGAAATCAAAGGTTTATCAGGAATGTGGATGCTAAAATGCTTCCAACACATCTGCACCTGAAAAGAAGAGGTGATTGTCTCTGCATGAAGGCACTAAACCAACAATACTCTAACCTGTTTTCTCGGGCCCACATGATTGGGTGGCGGATATGTGTATTGGCGGCCTAGAAGACAACCAAAGCATTGAAAATATACTTCGACTCAAATGCTCTTTATGACAGCTTTCGTACTCGACAAACACTTCCGAGTGTTTCGTGAGTGGGGCTCCATTCCTCTCTAGTTTAGGATACTTACTTTTTCGCCTAAATATCCTTTTTCTCAGCGCAGGGTAGAAGATCGGACGCATGGCTTGATAATCTCCTTGCTTTTTCTTATTTCAGTCTTTCTCTGTCTCTCTCTTTTACATACCAGATAGAAGCAATGAAGTGATATCACTGAACGTGCAATACTGAATTTAAAATACAAAAAGTGACGTGGAGTACAGAACAGCGATGACAGAAGAAAAGGACGACGCAGATGTCGTAGTCTCTGTAGTCCTTGTACCGCGTCCGAGTTTTTGAGTTAAAATAAATTGTTGGCGACTATCCAAAATGGCTCTTTTGCTTCAAAAACAGGCTTGTTGTTTGTCACAGAGATATTAAATAGCTCAAAAGAGTGACAAGCACAGTTATTTTTGCACTCGGAGGAGCTATTCATCTTCAGCGTTACTATATGCGTTTTAACGGCTTACATTTATACTCAAGTCGGTACACAAATCTCTCAATGGACTGACGGTCATGCACCACCTCAATATTTGTTGATCAGAGGCACGCGTTGTGGGTGAGGAGAGGGAGTCATGATCCTTCCCCGTAAAGTGTTTCACGGGAAATCCTCGATAGCATTTTTTGCGCATGCAGTATTTCATAAAAATATAAAAAGTGCTTATTATATTGGAACCACTGATAGCTCACATTTGAATGGTACGTATAGTCAAAATCACTGAATATGTGAGATATTGATATTAAAGAGCCTTGACCCTGCTTTAAAAAGTTATTTTTACGTTAGTGTACTCATGTGCCTACGCAAACCGGCTCACTCAGAATCTGGTGAATTCATAAGTCAGAGTGAGCTCGCAGAGCAAATACATTACTTCAATGAGATTGAGTGAGTTCCACTTTTTTTTTTTACCTTTGCTCGGAGCACTCTCAAATAGCAAGGCAAAGTGTGCCTCCAAACAAACGACTACACGGCTCTCTAAAAACAAAAACACCACTAAATCATCCCACTTAACCACCACTTTCTTTCACTCAAAATAACGAAATCACCAGACACGCCCCAAATTTTAAAAAAAGACCTGTTTGTTATATATATATATATGTATATATATATATATATATATATATATATATAATCCACTGTATTGATTCCCCCCCCCCCATCTGTTCAAACGACCGACACGTGATGAACTGATCACATGAAGACATGTTATGGAGCATCATGGCGATTTTATGCATCCCTCATGTGTATTCCGACTGTCAGTACCTGCGTTTCATGAGGTGCCCGTGGCTTTTACCTTACAGCAGTAATAGCACCTTAATACAGGGCAGCCTGGTTTTGCGGCTAAAGATAGCATGCCAAGTGGTGTAGGCTCATATATTATCTTTGATAGCGTCATGGGATAATAGTCAGAAATCAAGAAAGCAATTGTTGTAAAGGCCTGCTGCACGAGCGCCTTTCGCGCACTTCTACATCCGTCTTCGGCGCCGGCAGCCAGCCCGGATAGCGCCTTTCACGGAAACTGTACACGATGCATCGGCAGAGTAAGCGCAAATCCGCGTCACGTATACGTGTTCCTGAACGAAGCCCACCACCACCACGCGATGCTCGAACAGGAAGCCTGGAAAGGAAAAAAGGGCCTCTCCGTAAGCCACCCCCCCCCCCTTTTTTTTCACCCTCACAACGTTCCCTTAGAACACGCATTGTCCTACGACCTTCGAATATGCAATGGGATCACTGCCACGAATGAAATGCGGGGTAACGCATGAACGGAATTCTGATCACCTCGGTATCCATGAGAACCTGTGCTGTGAATATGATCGATAACCAGCCCCGTGGGCCTCACTGGTTTTTCGCGACCAAGCTTTTCCGACTGTATTTTATGCGTTTCTTCTTTGTATTATTTTGCGTGTCTCCATACGCCTAGAAATTTCTTGTACCTAGAAATTTCCTGTTTCCTGTACCCCGAGCCGTTTTCTTTTTCTTTCTCTAATCTTTGTGTTAACGTACCCATGTGAACGTAACGTACTCAAATGGAAAAGATAACGTTCCACTTTGTCAATGAGGGTTATGAACACGTTACGGTTTGCGAACTGCATTTAGCCCTTATACCTTGTAAAAGGTTCATCAAGTGTTTAATTTCATGTCACTCACGATTGTATGTACATTGCTTTGGTATGAGCAGGCAAACATCAGTGCATGGAGATTGCTGAAAGGGAGAGAGTGAGTAAGAGAAACAGACACAAATAGAAAATAAACTATTGAATCACTGTGTAATTAGTAGTAATTAGGAAGAGAGAGAAGGTGCGTGCTCGCACACATCGTGCAAAACTTCTACTTATCAGGAAACTTAAGCATCACAGTGTGATGCGTGGTTCGATTCTAGCTCAACGCGCAAAACCAGTGCTCATAAATTGATACCCTATCACAAACTCCTAAACTTTCTCGCCCCAATTAGAAACAAGAATTGTGGCACTCGATTATGGCAAGCAACCGAAGAGAGCTACAAACATATGTACCCGTTTTCTGAGAAGTTAAATGCGCATATTTGTGGAAAGCCTTGCTATCGCGTATTTTCGTGATGACCGCATATTTTGATCGATATTATTAAGAATGGAGACTCTTATGACAGGCGCTTTCTAGCACGCAGTATTCGTGGCTCCCACTCAAAAATTACACCGACGTCCTTATCTCCTAGTCATCTCTTCCCACCATCGTGAGCGCGTTTGATTGGCCCGTATAGTACGAACAAAAGGTTGATGTCGTCACAGTTGAAAAAATTAGAACCCGAAAAACTTGTTGCTTCGGAAGATATATTTAAAAAAAAGTATTAACAAGCTACCGAGAAGCAAAAGCGTGTGCCATGCAGTTTGCAAGGTGGCAATATCGGTGAATCTTTTCACTGTTATCAGCCAGCTTTTCCGTGCGTTAATAGCTCGCGAATGCAAGTGAAGAGGAAAACCATCCGAAGACGCTTGGGCAGGCGCATGCGGTAAGTGATTGTGGCCTACTTTATATGCAACCGATTCTATAGCAGCTTTCATAAACACCGTTCTTTCAATTTACCAGGCACTGGCACAAATCCTGAAAGAGCATGAAACAAGTGACAACATTCATGCTCACAAATAACTTACATCACGCATTATGTCACTGATTACTCTGAAATGCTCTGAAACAAAGAAGTATGGGCGTTTTTGTTCTTAATAATTAATATTTCGCCCTTGCATGTTGTCTTCTTTTCGTGGCACCAAAATAACTTTTCTGATACGTTTGGTGGAACTTGCTGCAAGCTACCTCATGCTTGCTGCAAAGGCTATTATAACTTGATGACATTTTATCGTGTCTTAAACACTCCCCGTCAAGACAAGCTCAAGCTCAATTGTTTGCCTTATATTGTTTTTTGTTTCCGATATGTGCTTTTTCAACTGAACTCTCAAAGAGAAATTTCTTTTGTATCAAGATCACTAGCGAATACGCTGAAACAAACGGACATGAAAAAAAAAACGTCTTCGGAGCTTCTTTCAACTTACTGGCAGAATGTTAGTGAATAAAAGCAAAAATAAATGAAAACCTACTTCACAGTGCCTTCATTTTTTTTTTAAACGCCTCGAAGAAGAAAAAAAAATTGGCCCCGCATTTGCATGTTTCACTGCAAATATCGTTAAACGACGACAGTCTTGCGTCCGGGGAGAGTGAACAAAACGTTTATTTGATGTTCCGCGCGAGAAAATTGGTGAATTGTATCTAGGAGGTGCTGCGTTAATAGTGCCTCGATCCGTGCAGCGGAGCCAAATGAGTGCATTGAGGCACGGGAGACACGAGCGCTATTTGGCAGTTATCTTCGAAAACGAAGGAAGGCGTGGGCGCCCACGGAAAAAGATGCGCGCCTGTCTTGGAGGCAATAGGGTGTAGAACGCAAAGCGACAGGCAGGTGCCACCACTGTGACACTTGCCTTTTTGTGCATAGCGTTGCATTGCCAGCGCAGCGTGATAAAAACTACGGTCCTTAGAATCACTTATGTATGCCTTCTCTAGTATAAAGAGACATACAGAATATTGACATGTTGTTATTGGGATTCAGATATGTGCACTAATTGTTTTTAATTGACAATTGCACAAGTATGAACGCTAAAACTTGAGCAGTATTGACAATATTAAGAGACATACAGAATATTGACATGTTGTTATTGGGATTCAGATATGTGCACTATTTGTCTTTTCAATTGACAATTGCACAAGTATGAACGCTAAAACTTGAGCAATATTGGCGCGCGCTGCGGATGGGGTGGATTTTGACCGTTTCGGATATCGTTTTTAGTGGACAAACAGACAAACAAACAGACAGGTAGACAAAAACTTTTGTGTCAAAGTACCCCAAGAAAGACTATCGTGTTTGAAATAAGACGCAAACGAATATGCTCCTGATCTCGTTTTTAGAACCAGTACAGTTTCTAAGCTCCACTCACAAGCCACCACACGCATCTGACATGTAGACTGCCGTTCCATTTCGTCTCACTAGCTGGGTTCCACGGGATCGGATATGGCAGCGCACCATTGATCTCAATGGCACGTTGCCGAAGCTCACTGCGGGAGGGACGCGCATGCCGCAGCAAGCTGAGAAGCGCTAGTAGTACTGGCTTGCGACGCGTTGCGCGTTTCTCCGGGCTCACTTTCACCATGCTCCATGCATAATTTTCGAACGCGTGAGGAATAATGCAGTATTAGTAGCCGTTCTTGAATAAAGAAAAAGGCACCTAACTTCCGTCTGCCTAATTGGTGACACGGCGCAGTGCCCTGTAAGGGATGGGAGAAAGGGTATATAAATATTAGTAGAAAGATAAGGAAGAGCAAGCACTCGTAGCACAGAAGCGACAAAGAGACGAGAAAAGAGATGGGGATATGGTAGAAAAGATGGGGACATGGTCGAAAGAGTCCCAGGACGGTACACCACTCGACGAGAGCTACGCTAGCGTCGGAGATGGCGGGTGATGCTACCAATCAGCACAAAATTTAACAAGCGAGTCTTATGACGCAAGATGAAGCAGCAGCACCGCTAGTTTTCGCATCGGCCATCGCATGCACTTCGGAGAGCAAGAGTCTCTGGGGAGCTGCGAAGCTGACCTGGTTCAAGAGATGCCGGAGTGGGAAGCGATGATGTGGTGGGGAGCTTCGATGGTGACGGCAGCGACGACGTGGTGCAGACCCTAAAACTATTCCTTGAAAAATCTACAACAGGTCTTTGTTGAATTGCCTTTATTGTGAATCTTCTTGCTCATGAAAACCGCTCACGGACCTCACGAATTCATCAAAAACAATTTGTACAAGAGTGCGAGTCTGCAACAGGCGTCGAAAGTATAGCTGGTAGAATAGGTGCAGTTTAGGAGACCGGGATGACATGACCCGGAAATACTGACGAAGGAACTGACAAAGCACGAATAATGACGCACAAATAGTATGTACTTCCAATCTGGTTGTGTCAGAGCACTGCGGAGATTAAACTCCGTGTAGAAGACGAGAGATGGTGCGATCATTGTCGTGGAGGATTGAGCCAGTGTATTCAAATAGAGATGATGTCAACGGTGGACTTCATGGGATCGGTGGTCTAACCCTCTCTGTACTTTAGAAGCATCTGAGGCGATTTATGATTGTACGTACAGAGCCTACAAGAAAACCTTTCGAGAAAAATTCGTTCCCACTGTTATTCCTACTCCGGAAACATTTATCAAGCTGCGTGGAACAGCATTTTTCTCTGTAAAGTTTTGAAGAGCTTTTTAGTAACAAAATGAAAGTTCAGCCTAAATCGGGCTAGGCGAGATTTCCTTGTTGACGTTTTAAAATGCGGTCGTGTTTTCTTATAGAAGGCTCGGACGAAGTTAGTAGGAAGAAAATGCATGACCCCAACAGGAGTGCACAAAATACTTCTCGCCACTTTTTGCCATTTAGTAGGTGCTTTTACCACGCCGTGACAGAAACATTACGTTGTTTGTGGCATTCTTCTGCGCACTAACGCGTGTTTTATGCAGATTCTTAGCGAATAAGACAATCCCGATGACTATGACCTAATAAGGTAACTGAAACAATGCTCGCAGATAATTTATTTTAACTAGAAGTATTAAAATTGTAGCTACAAAATTGGCTCAACTTTAGGCAGAACGAGTCGGTGATGAAGTCACTGGTACGAGGTATAAGAACAGTAGGTCCTCGATGAAATATCGGTTCTCAAAGCAGCCATGCCTTTCTAAAACTTCGAACGTGGTCTTCACTTATGCCGTTCGTTGAAGTGTTTTTTACCGGAGAAGTGACCTTGCAAATCTGTGACGGCTATCGTTCCACCTTCTTCTTTATTTCACTGTTCGTAAATAGTTCACCAAATGTCAGTATATCCGTGCAATAAAGAATACGCCATACATAAATGAAACAATATTAAGTTAAACATACTGGTCTAATATGAGGAAAAAATTATTCATTTTTTATTATCAGCTTTTGGGTTTCCTAAAAGCAATGCTTATTTTTCGGCGAGAACGACTGTGGGCCATTTGATTAAGTTTCCCCAATAGCAGTATCGGGTATTATCCGGCTTGTCATAGGAACCAAATGTAACATTCCTCCGAACAAATATCAAGGGAGCTTTTCACTTTTGTATCAATCGAACTAAGGTTCATTGACCACGAGCTTAGCTATCACATTGATTTGCAGCTTCTTTCACTCGCAGTTTTGGCCCGAAGTGGCAACGATGAGAAGGTCATCCGCCTATTTTGATTTGAGGCTCGGCACTCGCTCTGCCCCGCTCCGTGCCCCTATCCGGCAATCCCTATGGGTGCTCTGGTTAAACCCCGGAGACAATAATGGAACACCCATTTACACGATGATCGCGTAGTCTCCTAATCGGATTATTGTAGTCAGGATGGTGCTCGGCAGAGCAGGCTCTCCAAACCCTCTGCACTTCCTATGTTTTACCCTGTTCATATACTTCTCTGTAAAGCCATTGTACGCAAAGGGGAGAAGGGGGCACATCGGTTTGGGAAGGTGGGGGTGGATGGGGGGCAAGCTGTTGAGGTGATTTATTGGTCCGTAACATGAACGGCGCATCTGTGTTTCATCTTCGGCAAGGGGCAGGGTTGCTTTCTAGTCGGGGCTTTTACATTTACTTTTCATTTCGACTACACCGGGGCCCCATAATTCATTATTTCTGTGCCCGCTACGAGAATCACACGCAGGGGACGCGCCGATTGTATTAGCCTTCGGGAGAAAAAAAGTCTTCACAGGTGCTTGAGGAAAGAATAGACTGTGGTATAACGAATGCATTAGTAATAGTATTGTAATCATTTAGTAACGGGCTGGTACGCAGCAGACCCGGGTTCAAATCTAATTTTGTCATTGGTGTTTTTTTATTATTTACTGAGTTTTTCTTTCGATACTGGTTACGGATACCGATGGTGGCGGCAGCGGACCACTACGGCACCGCGCGTGACCCGTTTTTTGATCTGATAACAGCTTTCGCTGTAAAATATCACTATACGGTCATCTGGCTTGTGAAAATGAAAAGGGGTTGCCACTGGTATTGTATAGGTAGTTTTTTTATAAATTAAATGCAGGAAGTTTGCACACAGTCATGCATACCATGACTCAATGAAGATTGTCGATCCTCATACAAATCCTGTGTACGACAAAAAAAAAACTGCTTACAACATACCAAACATAGTCACAACTGTAGATTTACGCCGTGCGAAAAAATACCGACAGGAGAAAGACGTGCCTCACACAGGCTCGCAAGTTAGCGCCTCCGCGTGTCACGTTCTTCTTTGTGTGTGTGTGCGTGTGCGCGCGCATTTTCGTACATTATAAAACTACAGTATTACATGAAAACAAGCCTTAAACACTACGTTGCTACAACCAAGGAAAACCACCTTCCAACATAACAAAACCTAGCGACAAAGCGTTAAGAGCGCTAACGAAAGAGCCGCCTTCACTGTACCCGGCAAATTTTATTTTATTACGTTCTCCCTCCATATTCAAAAATGTGCAAGAGATTTTTTTGGTGAGCTGTATATAGTTGCCAGATTACCTGACTAATAAAGGCTGCGTCGTAATCAACGTAAATACAGGTGTTTATAGTGGAAAAGAATATAATAATCACAAACAATCCTTTAAAAAGTCGTAAAACATGCTGCCTCAATTGGGACTTACAGTGGCCCAAAAGTTACACCACTACGAAAGAAAATGTACGTTGATAGAAGTATGTCATGGGCATCCTGTCCGTTTCTGAGCAGGCGCGCTTATCCTGCAATATCAGCATGGGGACCCGGCAGACGCAGTCTGATACGACGGGCTCACCCTCTTTTCATATGAATCGGAGATGAGCCATTACTCCACCCATTCTAAATTTGAAATAATACAGAATAAAAACGAATACACGATTTCGCCGTGAACATCCATTTGCTAATTACCCTCAGTGTGACCAGAAAAGCACCGAACCGACGAAACGTGAATGATTGATAAGACGTGCGAATCTGCAATGCGTCAGTCGATTGGTTCTTAAGCTCAAATTTCTGTGGCGAGTCCTCTAACTGCTTGTGCGATGGTGCACAAATGTATGACGCGTCGTGTGAGAGGCACTACTAGCTTGTCACACAATTCTTGCGCTGCTGAATGCGTCCTTTAAGTAGTTGGGAATACGCTTTATGTGTTTGAGTAGGAAGTAGAAACTCGTTACAACGAAATGCAATCGGGACCTCAAGTTTGTTGTCTCCGGTATTTTTCAGAACTGTAGAGAAAAACGTTCGCTTCAACAAATCAGAAATATGAATTGCGCAAAATACCTACGTCTTCATACGCATCCTTACGCCTTCCAGAACCACTACAAAACTTTGGTTCACACAGTGGCGCAACCAGTGAAATGAGCTATATGACGCTGGATGACCACAATTTTCGCATGTTATTCTGGAATGAATGTAACCGAATTTACGTTCGAATAATCAGATTTTATGCATATTTCGCTGTAACTGTAACAGATAAGTCTTTATACTAGTGTTCGTTATAACAAGTTCTACTCTATTGCACAAACTCTCTTCAATGTTCATCGGAGGGAACCACTTTTCACACATAAATCGTTGGCATTTTTTGAAGTTCATACCTTTCTTGTCATATACCCGGGTATTCCGTAGCATGACCTCTCCAGAGAGCTCTCCGCTGCTGTGGCTAAACTGAAGAAAAGACACTTGCCTCACGGCCCTTGGTCTCAAGGGTGTGAGCAATCGAGACACTTGTGCTAATGGCATGCGTGTCCACCATGTTTTTTTTTTTCATTATCACAAGCGTTCGTCTTTCATTGACAGTATACACGCATTTCACGAAATTGTCATGATATTATTACTTATGTTTTTACCCGCCTTAGCGCAAGGAATTTTAAGGTCCTTGTAGAGCAGCTTATCGCAATCATTTTCCACATCTCTAGTCCGATGATTTGGCACTCTGTGACCCTTGCGACAAAAAAACACAAAGTATCATCATCATTAGTTCATTGGTCTAGACTGAGAGTATATATTCGGCACGCGCTCATGCACAGCTCAGCCAAGCAAAAGAAAAAAAAAGATAGATGAAATTGAAGCCAGCTTTTGCTTGGTAAAGGAACAGTGAAGAACTTGATGGGAAAGCTCCAAGGCTTTACGAAGGACCAAGAAAAGAGTAATCACTTTGCCCACACATAAGCAAATCGCGATAAGAGGCGCGAAACCGGATCCATCATTCCTCCTATCTTTGTGGGCGTTTTTTTCTTCCTCTCTTACTTCTTAGGAACTGCTGCAGCGTTCGCTGCGGTTAAGTAGCCGGTCTTAGAGGGTACGCTTCGATTTTATATTCTACTATGTCCGACATCGCTCGAGCAGCGCCTTTCTTTCACCGGTGCGAATGGCTCGGCAATTGCCGGTTCCCGCTGTGCCGTAATTGCGTTACGCCGATCGGCTGCCCCCTTGAGATTTTCTCCTGCCTCTGGATTAGGATACAGGTCACTGGGAAGCTTTTTCAAGATGGTGATGCTCCACTCTTTCTTCTCGTACCACTTTTTTCTGGCACCCAGTCCATATGGGAGAAGCAGAATAAATATAGAGCGGCTCTTTTATCTACAAAACGTAGGACAATTATCGTAAAGTACAAAGTTGGGACGTTGTGACAAAAGTAATTCTACAGAATGGAAGAAGCGCACTTGCGATTAAGGAAAAACATTGTCTTGCTCGCAAAGTAGAAAGGTAGTACCCTCATGCTTCTCAGAAAGCGAGTTTCCTAGATGACCAAAATTCATCATTGTTCCAAGATTCTTGTGAAAAGTTCAATTATATTTGCCTTCTGGCTTCTTGCTACCAGTGAACAGACGGTAACATTTTTTTATGTCCCGAACCTCGTTTCAACTTGAAGACTTTTGTAAGATTGATTTACCACGATGTCGATCTAAATGAGCTTTTCCCGTATTTAAACTTTTGTTATTTTTTTATATTTGTATGTAAGAAGAAAGTACAATATGTCTTGTAAATATTGCATTGACCCAAAAAGGGCATTGTCGAAGTGCTAACAGTTTAACAATTATTCGTTGTGAATAAACCAATGTGCTCATCCATGCTTCTATTTTGGTTTCGCCGTGTAATTTACTGCAAATTTATTACACTCTGATAATCATCGGTATCCACTGTTTCCAAATCAAAGAAGTGAAGCAATTCTTCCAGCGAGGGGTTCCTACCAACTCACCTGACTGCAGCCCCGCCGCGGTGGTCTAGTGGCTAAGGTACTCGGCTGCTGACCCGCAGGGCGCGGGTTCGAATCCCGGCTGCGGTGGCTGCATTTCCGATGGAGGCGGAAATGTTGTAGGCCCGTCTGCTCAGATTTGGGTGCACGTTAAAGAACCCCAGGTGGTCTAAATTTCCGGAGCCCTCCACTACGGCGTCTCTCATAATCATATAGTGGTTTTGGGACGTTAAACCCCACATATCAATCAATCAATCACCTGGCTGCATGTATCTGCTGATCGAAAGACTGTCGATTTTTTAGTTGCTGCAGTAATTGATGTATCAAGTAATCTTGAAATTTCTGTGGTACAGAAGAAGTAGCCGTGAAAGCAGTAAGAAAATATTTCATTTGCATTATTTTTCGAGATTCTCGGCCACTTTTCTTGATATGCCTTGTGTACGACAGGAGTCTTTTATTAATAGTGTCATGTGATCCTGATGTTGAAGAAGGCAACATTGGGCCTGTACAAAATGACTCTTTATTTGGGCGTTCGGGAAATAAGAAGTTTATCTACAGCATTACAATCTGTACACTTATACGACGAACAAAGTTTCAGCCGCTGATAATCTGATATGCGGTAAGACGTCTCTGCATTTTCGCATGCGTAATCAAACATTCAAGCCTTATCACTGGTGGGGGCGCTAGATTCAGAAAAAACTAGATAATTCGCGTCCTGCACGTGAGCTTAACAAAATTAACGTGAGCAATCGTGAAGCTTCGGAAACATTTCTACCTAGTCTGCGCCGAGCGTTGTGGTCAAATAAGAATACATCAAAATAACGCGGGTGGTAATAGTTTAGTAATATTACGTGCAACCCAATGAAGAGTACGAATATTGCAGATGTTGGATGTTTCATATATGCGTACAATTACGATTGCGAAACTAGTATGTGACAGCACGTGTCTCAAGGCGCTTACTTCAGCTTTCTCGGTATGCTCAATTGTTCGTTGCCGCCTAAATATTTCGCACTAAAAGTATGTATAATACAAACAACTGAATTGTACTCCCTTATATCTTGAAGTATTCCGTGCGCAGCATGGCTTCCTTCGGCTTTGTCCACGTTTTTATCAAGCACCCCTTGAGCATTTTGCTTTAAATACACCAGAAAACGGATTTGAGGATCATACTAAACTATTATGGAGTGAACTGCCCCTGCATTAAATTATTACTAGAAGATTCAGAATCCACCCAATGCGTGTTTGGACCAATGTGATTTAGTCACAGCCATAATTCCGTTAGTAAAGTTCACGCTGCGATGGCGCTCAGGTTATTAGTATATTTTACATCTTCTGGAGTCACACGGCAATATGCGGACCCATAAGCTTTCTTTAGGCAACATATTCAAGCAACATATTCTAGCATCGAAGTATCTTTTGCATACGCACAGCATAAGTTTTCAACATCTTTCATGAGCAGAATGTTTTGGGCACTAAATTAAAAGCAGCACATGCTCGTCTGCATTTTGAGCTATATAATACCACAAATTGCGTCCAGCATGCTGACAATTCGTCACGTAATATAACTGATTCTTTTAATTATGAAGCATTTCATGTGATCTTCGATGACTTTGAGCATCTATCTATCTATCTATCTATCTATCTATCTATCTATATATCTATCTATCTATCTATCTATCTATCATCTATCCATCTATCCATCTATCTATCTATCATATCTATCTATATATCTATCTATCTATCTATCATCTATCTATCTATCTGTCTGTCTGTCTGTCTGTCTGTCTGTCTGTCTGTCTGTCTGTCTATCTGTCTATCTATCTATATATCTATCTATCTTCTATCTGTCTATCTGTCTATCTGTCTATGTCTGTCGTCTGTCTGTCTGTCTGTCTGTCTGTCTGTCTGTCGTCTGTCTGTATCTATCCGTCTGTGTGTCTGTCTGTCTGTCTGTCTGTCTGTCTGTCTGTCTGTCTGTCTGTCTGTCTGTCTGTCTGTCTGTCTGTCTGTCTGTGTGCCTGTCTGTGTGCCTGTCTGTGTGCCTGTGTGTGTCCTACATTTAGCTCTCCTGGTCTTTTCGATGATGGGATCTATACCAGAAATGGTATGGCATAACATGACTGTATTACGAGCACAAGTGATAGTCATGACATGAAAATTGTGACGTATATGCTATGAATGTCATGATTTAAGTAAAAAGATCTTACTACTCTTGTGGTGGTTTCGTTCACATGACATATTGAAAAAATGGTATAGTATGACATGACGGCATGTGACATGTTTAAAGTGACATGTTTAAACAAGACAGGCATAATATGCTAGATCATTCGCGTCCTGCACGTGAGCTTATCAAAATTAACTTGAGCAATCGCGAAGCTTCGGGAACATTTCAACATAGTCTGCGCCGAGTGTTGTGTGGAAATCCGAATACATAAAAATAACGCGGGTGGTAATAGTTTAGTTATATTACGTGCAACTTATCGAAGTGTGCGCAATATTGCAGATGTTGGGATGTTTCATATGTGCTTACAATTACTATTGCAAAACTAGTTATGTCACAGCCGTGTTTCAAGACACCTTACTTCAGCTTTTTCGGTATGCTCAATTTTTCGTTAGGTCGCCTAAATATTTCGCACTGAAAGTATGCATAATGCAAATAACCTAATTTTACTCTCTGATACCTTGAAGTATTCTTTGTGCAGCATGGCATCCTTCGGGCTTTGTGCACGTTTGTATTAGGCGCCTTTGAACATTTTGCTTTAAATACACAAGGAAAACGGATTTGAGGTTCATACTAAACCTATGATGGAGTGAACTGCAACTGCATTAAAGTATTACTAAAAGATTCAGAATCCACCCAATGCATGGCCAGGCCAATGTGCTTCAGTCACAGCCGTAATTCCGTTAGTAAAGTTCACGCTGCGATGGCGCTCAGGTTATTAGGATATATTTTACATCTTCTGGAGTCACACGGCAATATGCGGACCCATAAGCTTTCTTTAGGCAACATATTCAAGCAACATATTCTAGCATCGAAGTATCTTTTGCATACGCACAGCATAAGTTTTCAACATCTTTCATGAGCAGAATGTTTTGGGCACTAAATTAAAAGCAGCACATGCTCGTCTGCATTTTGAGCTATATAATACCACAAATTGCGTCCAGCATGCTGACAATTCGTCACGTAATATAACTGATTCTTTTAATTATGAAGCATTTCATGTGATCTTCGATGACTTTGAGCATCTATCTATCTATCTATCTATCTATCTATCTATCTATATATCTATCTATCTATCTATCTATCTATCATCTATCCATCTATCCATCTATCTATCTATCATATCTATCTATATATCTATCTATCTATCTATCATCTATCTATCTATCTGTCTGTCTGTCTGTCTGTCTGTCTGTCTGTCTGTCTGTCTGTCTATCTGTCTATCTATCTATATATCTATCTATCTTCTATCTGTCTATCTGTCTATCTGTCTATGTCTGTCGTCTGTCTGTCTGTCTGTCTGTCTGTCTGTCTGTCGTCTGTCTGTATCTATCCGTCTGTGTGTCTGTCTGTCTGTCTGTCTGTCTGTCTGTCTGTCTGTCTGTCTGTCTGTCTGTCTGTCTGTCTGTCTGTCTGTCTGTGTGCCTGTCTGTGTGCCTGTCTGTGTGCCTGTGTGTGTCCTACATTTAGCTCTCCTGGTCGTTTCGATGATGGGATCTATACAAGAAATGGCATGGCATAGCATGACAGTATACGAAGAGCATAAGTGATAGTCATGACATGAAAATCATAATGTGTATGTCATGAATGTTATGATTTAAATGAAAAGTTCTTACTCCTCTTGGAGTGGCTTTGTTCACATGACATATTGCAAAACTGGTGTAGTATGACATGAAAGCATCGAGACCTTAAGTGACAGGTCGTAACGTGGAAAATACGACATGCATGTCATGAAAGTCATCACTACTCGTCATACGCTCATGGTGCGCTCACGGTCGTTTCGCTAGCTTCACATATACCAAAAATTGGTATTATGTGACGTGAATAGATTGCAAAGTTATATGACTCGTGCAAACATGATAATCATGACATGCGTGTCGTGTGAGAACATGACTGCATACCACGCTCATGATGCGTCCACGGCCATTTTGGTAGCTTCACATGTATGACATTCGTTATTACGTGACGTCAATGGACGACGAATGTAAGTGACATGTTGAAACATGATAGGCATAATATGCGTGTCATGTGAAACATGACCACATGCTAGGCTCATAGCGCACTCGCGGCCGTTTCACATATAACAAATTCGGTATTACGTGACGTGAATGAACGACAAACACAAATGTCAGGAGCAAATATGATAATCGTTAGAAGGAAGTCATGTACCACATAATTTACATGCCTATGACTGCTGGTGCTGGTATTGCAAACATTGGTTGTGCTGTCGTTACGCGACTATAGACAACATACTTTCATGTTATCTAAATACCTGACTGTGCATAACACTTTCACTTGCGTTTACTGTGTACTACATTCGTGCGCCTCCTAACGTTGTGCTGATTTTAAAGTGACGTATAAACCTACTTTATTTGTGCTTCGCGTATAATCGATTCTCACTGTACCTAGGATACGCCTTTTTTTTGCTTTGGAAGTTATTAAAACCGAAAAAAAACTGCATGTGGTCTTTATATTGATGATGTAGCTTTGGTAAACTTTCAGAATGATTCAGTGGTCAATCGAACTTGTTAACAGGTATTTACGAAGGTCTGCATGTGATTGTTTAGAAATAATGCATAAGAACAGCGCTTCTGTGAATGATTTCAGAAATCACAACACTCAAAGCTGCCCCGAAGCCTATGGCATCTTCGATGATGATAAGATTGCTACAACGAACTCGAAGTTGGGAAGTAAACAGTTCTAGGAATGCAGCATCGGGGGCCTTCAGTCGCCATCAGGAACCTGCGTTGCTCTGACCGTGCTTTTTGAAGAATGACAAGACAACTAAAACTTAACAGAGATACGGGGCAGGCTTTTCGCTTAATTTATCTGCTTCCTGTTTCTCCCTATGTGCACGCCTACGACGAGGGCATTATTGCGACGAAAAACTAGGATGACTCTTCACTGCATAAAAATTATGATAAAGGCCCCCAGCAAACATCCCGGCTTTGTCTAACAAACGTTAATTTAGAAATTTCTTCCGGTTATATCTGCGCAGCGCCTCCGCCATGTTTTGTCTGATCAGCGAATGCATGGTGTGGTACCCCGGAAGGTCTTCGATGTCATAAATTATCCTGTCGTACGTAAGCCCATCTGTTTATGCATCTATTTTTGCTTTTATTTGGGTAAACAGCGAGCGTGATAACTCACAGGGGAGCGATTCTGTGTTTTCGCCTACTTTTTCGATGCACACCTATGATGATTTAGCTTCGAATTCATCTTATTCCTAATATGTAACGCAACTACAAAGAAAATGAACAAGCATGTAAGCAAAGTCTGAAAAATATTTGTCTTAGGTGTGCTCTTTTGATATTCCCCTTTGTATTTTTGTTCATTTACTTTTCCGTGTGAATATGGGCACAGCATTTGAGCATTCGCATGAGGGCAGCCATCAAGCGTTCCATTTAGGGTGGTGGCATAGCATAAAAACAATGGTTGACTTCCAAATTTTTTGACAAGTCACAAAATACATTATAGGTGTACTACGCCCTTTGAATAAATTTGGCACGCATCAGTCGCAGCATTGCTCGGTTGCAATGAAGCAAGGGATGTTGTATTTTCTTAAATCTAGCGGCGAGGCGTATACAATAGAAAGAAAACGCTAGCCACTTTATGACAGTGGCGAAAATGCATTAAGATTTATAGTTAAACCGCTCTCTCGTGCCCATTGCATTCTGAAACTTCCGCAAACGACAGCTCTATACATGTAAATAGAGCATTAATTAAGCTAAAATAAATGAGCAAGAGACTCTGTTGCAGTCTGAAACAATTTGGTTCTGTTAAAGTTGGAACTACAGGTAGCAAAGAAGTATTTCTCGACCGACCTATCACGCAGCGATCACTTTTCGCATTACTGTAACTTCCCGTGCTTAAAAAGTTTCACATGGAGACGCTATAGCTAAGACTCAGGATCAAAATAAAAAGAACTTAAGACACTGTGTTGTACTGTGGACTAATAAAAAGTTTATGCTCAGTCTAGTTTGAACCTATATCTTTTTGGGGCACAAGATCAGATATCGACTAAGCGGGGGCCCGTTCGCAGTGGGTTATTCTACTGCATAAGGACTTTCCGCCAACGTGGCGGACGCGCCATCCGGCTTTCGGGGCTGACATTTATGGTCCCCAGAGACTTCGCGTATGATTGTGCAAATATCCTCTGACAGGTTAAGCGGCTGTCATCTCACGTGGAAGACAAACGTCATTTACGGTCTGTCGACCAATATAGCGAATTTCGCCGAGGCAGAGACAAGTCAGTGGGAAGATGAGTGCACGTGATGTAGAAACATGGCACATGTAGACAGCTATCCTCATACCTACCGCGTACCACTCCCCCTCCTTTCACTCCAGTGGCCTTGGTTTATCTTATTAGAACAGGCTAAAAATAAATTTTCTAATGCACACCAGCAGCTACTGCTCTTAGCGGTGGTTGGTTTCAGGCGTAAAAATCGTCGCACACAGGTTTTGTTAAATCAGTATAGATAACCACTACTTTTTGTATAAATTCCGTCAAGTCTTCCTTTAGTACACTTCATGTTAACTCAAGCTTCCCGTTTGAAGTGTGAACTTCTCCTGTGAAGACTGCTTACCCAACCTAATAAAATTGCTGCAGAGGAGCACGCTCTACAGGGCCAACTTGTTCGATTTCCTGAGGGAAGGTGAGCGTTCAATACCTTTTTTTTTATGTAAATAACACACATGCACAGTGATGGTTCAAATTCGTTCAATTATTCCCTTGCTGCTGCTACACTCATTGACAAGTAGGATCTCCGTCTTTATAATTCGTAAAGTATTCTAAGAAAGCTTGCTTACCCATTCAAGGAGTCTTGTAGCAGAGGTGCATACTCTACGGGGGCAACTTCAGATTTTTCTGACTGAAAAGATAGCATTTGATACTTCGAGTTCGTGGTTTCATTGCAACGATGCAGATAAGTAAAAATTGCGGTACAAATTATCTCGATTATTTCGCTGCTGTGCTCATTGTGAATAAGTCCCGTGCTTTATCGTTTCTGAACTTCTTTTGTGAAGGTTGTTTACCCATGCAAAAGTGACCTTCGCAGAGGAGCCTGCTTCACAGAGCCAAGCAATATTGCATTTTTTCTTTATTTCGCTTTCTTTATTTCGCTTTCTTCCGTTCACGGGTTTTCTGAGTGGTGCTACAAAGAATTTCAACCCGGGTGATGTACGCAGACGCAAGTCTTGTATTTACCAGCCGCACCCAAAAATTGCGGAAAGTTCGCACATAAGTTTCGAAAAGCTTGGCACTGTGAAGCACGGGCTCGTCGTCACTCTCCCTGTCTCTTTTGCTTTTTTATTCTTTGTTTCTTTTTTTTTCTCTCTCTCTCTGTCTCACTCTCTCTGTGCTGCACTTTACCCTCTCTCTTGCCCTCTTTTTCCTGCTCCTCACAGGCACATCTATCCGTCTCACGCTACCTTACTTTTCCTACCCCCTTCCTGCATATTCAATATACAAGAATTTACCATGATCTGATGATGTGCCCAGATTTATGAGTTGCTTAGACGCTCGACTTTGAATCGAGGATACGTAGGTTTGAATCCCGCCCCACAAATATTCCTTCTTTCAAGAATATTGTTTTTTCTTTCTTTGTTTTCTTTATTATTCTTGCTCCTCTTTCCTGTATACGTTTGAAGGGTTATCACAGAGCACGCCAAAGCGGTGAGTAGTGCAATTTGTCAAAATTCTGTTACAACTACCCATTTTATGATATCTTTCAAGCATGGCCACCCTACTTACGCAGAACCAGGACGTTCTTGATGGTGAGAATAATATTGCAAATATTTGATTTTATTAGGCCGCGCGCAAAGAGCACAATCACGCCAACATAAAATAAAGCGAACAATGGCGCTGCATTATTGTCTCTTTTGCGTGGCCATATTTGTGTACTTTAGCAGCTTCTCCATAAAAAATATATTGGACAGCAGTGAGCCCATAAATACAAATTAAATATGTGATCCCATTTTTGTCATTCAACGACCACATTACTCTGAGTGAAGCAGGCTTATGAATCAACATCACTTCAACAATGAAATTCAAACAGCTGGTTTCAGTTTTTCCTAAATGCGACAGAAGTAGAAAAACTCATGGCAATCTTTCACCGTTACTATTGTGTGATGTTATGTCTAAAGCCTAAGTGCATTAAAAATTGACCATGCCCCGATGATCAAACACCGTAGGTAAAGTGAAGTTTTATTTTATTTTCTATACACAGAAGGACGCCGAGGATAAAAAAACTGCTTGATCTGATAAAGTATTTACCTCCCTGTACAGTTTGATATTATGTAACAAATACGCTGACAGATAATTGCCATTGTTATAAAAAATCCCATGTGCTCTGCTAGGGCTATGAAGGAACAGCTAACAACCAGATGAGAAGCGTCAGTACCATCAACCACATATATCAAAATATTAGTCTGGTTTTACGTCCTGAACCATTTGAATGGTAATGAGAGACATTTTCGTAAAGAATAACGGATATGTCAACCATGTGGTGTTCTTTAATTTTCACTTACATCACACAGTAGATGAGCCTCTGGAATTTTGGCTCCTTCAAAGTGAGACTGCCGAGGCCAGGATTGAATCGGTGACCTTCGGGTCAGCAGCTGAGCACCATAACCACAATAACAAGTTTGTTGTTAGGTGGGAGCAAAAACTAGCAAGTTTCGTGAAGAAAACATTGAAAACGTTACAAACAAAATAAATAAGAAGATGTCGTGCTAACAACGCAAAATTGACTTTGTTCGAACTTCAGCTGCCTAGTTATAAATACTAGAGTGTAAAACTGCAAGACAGGTTGTTGCTAATAAATGTCTAAGAGGCACGTAATACGTTTTACCATTTATCGTAGGATGTCTCGATTTCCTGACAAACCGAAAAGTCTTCATTGAAGTTGCAATTCCGACAATATATTTTGAAACAAATAAGTGATAAATGGCGCAGCTATCAAATATACCCGAGATTTACATGTCAAAACCACGATATTATTATGAGGCACTCCATTGTTAAGGACTCCGGAAAGTTGTACCACTTGCGGTACTTTAATGTGCACCTAAATCTGATTACACAGTTCAGTAGGGTAATTAGAAAGGGTCGCTTTATATTCTTGCTTATTAGCATTTAAAATTATGAGAGTGTTATTAACATAAACACATAAACACCAAGTCTGTTTTAATTACACCACTGCTGCATTTAGCATAGTGCTTGCCGACGAGAAGGTGTATTTTTCTATGACTGTCTTCAGTTACAAATTACTGTGATTGTGTACGATGCACTGTATATTGTCACTGCCATAGCACGCGGGACAAGCTGTACTGCCAGGCTCACGGCAACACAGTACTTATACCGCAGAAACGCTGATTAACTCTCGCCGGTGAGGCTTGTTTGAGGAATCAGCTATGCTGGGACACAAGCTGTGAATCATGTCCCTAGCTCAAAAGTTCTGAATTCTGGGAGACTCTAATTATAGATATGCGCCCACGACACGTTGTCGAGTGGTGATAGCGATGTTTGCTCTGAAGACTTCGTCGTTCTAAGTCAAACGCATTTGAGCCACTTTTCGTTAGGACCAGACGGATGCGTCAGTAGAAGACTAGAAATGCACAGTTCGAGTTAAGCGCCACTTTGAGGATTTAGAGCGGGTGTTTTACGACTGGTGCTCTACTGCCGTATAGTTGCCTGCGATATCACTTGTGATCGCAACAATTATGCTTGCCTTGTGTATCACCGCAAGAAAAAAGAGCTTTTCCCAAAAGGCATTTTCAACAACAACAATAAAAAAGCTTTTCTATGCGATGCCCGGTGATGGTTTCTGTAAAACGTACTTATAGGTTCACTGTGTGAAACAGAGGCTGGTTGCAAGTCTGGCACTGTGTGTGTCTGGTCTATACGTGTGTAGCGAAGTTATTGCCTTTGTGTTAATATGCACCAACTCGCCCAGCAACAAGGTCTTCTAATACAAACGAGAGTGGAAGTCTCTGAGTGCAACTGCCTGCCTCTTTACGGAAGTATCTAGCTCGTACGGATGCGTCGGCACCTGTTTCATCTTCACGAGATGCGGTGAGCCTAGCGATAGAGACAACGTATGAGGCTAACGATGGCCAAAGGAAACAAACAGCCACGTATGGAGATGTAGCTAAGGAGTAATACAGCACCCCTGTTACACGAAACCAACAACCAAAGACAGCTCCTCAAAGGGGGCTGGACTGAGTATGTGGTATGTTGGTCCTAGATGAGTGGCAGACAAACCTCGTCATACATTATGCACACAAATGTTACTCTTACCATCGGTGCAGCTTGGCGTAATGGTAGATTAAAGCTTTCGGGGGTCTTCTGTGTTTTTGATGGGTTGCAGGTTGAACAACACAGGAGGGTAACACACAGGGCCATGTTTACGGAATAATTCCTGTGGTGCAACTAGGTTCGTAAAAAAAACGCTTTACACGTCCGATAAATGCCGTGAGCACATACGTGAGGAAAATACGAGAATAAAGTTTGGACAAGTATACAAAGATGAGCTGAGATGCGAAGTTTTTTTACAAAGCAAATGCACCTATCAAGGTATTTTCAGATGACAAATTGATAAGCGAACGACGCGCCAAATATGCACTGGGCTGAGCCATTATGTTATAGGTATAGTGTTGATGGGAGTATTACGTAATAGCAGAATCAGCGTACAACCAGTGCATCATGTTGCACAATAAAGTGAAACGTGCCTGATAGCTCATTTTCCCCTCCATGTACTTTGTACCGAATCTACGGCAACTGCGTTGGGCTAATGATGACGATAAAGCGAGCTTGAGTCACGCAGGCGATTGACGCCTTCCTGCACGAGATGATTTCAAAATCCGAAGCACTTATGTTATTCCACGAGTGGAAGTATGCCGTGTCATTATCGTGGCCAGCTTTTCCTGTCATGTAAATATCAATGTGTGCAAAGTTGAACGCGATCAATGAATCAAGTATTGTACATTTTTTAATAAAAGCATAAGTAAACCTAAATGATAAAATATTCCCCAATAACAAAGAATTGCGATAAAATGATCGAGTACTTCTATAAGGTTATATCTTCTGAATTGCAATCAAAAACATCTGCTCCATTAGCACATGAAAGGCATTGGTAATAAATTGTTGTTTCTGGCTACAATAGACAATGGTTCATTTGTATTCATTTGTATACAATTGTTCATTTGTATACACTTATTCATTTGTATTCTGAGATTGCTTGCAACACCTTTGAAGCCATCAAACTAAGGAAGTTTACTCTACTTTTTAGAGCATACGAGTTATTTTTCTTGTGGCGGTGGCATAGCGTATCTTAGTGCTCAATTCCACCGTCGTCAAACGCTCCGTTCTACCACCATCACAGCACGGGGTTTTTTTTTTTTCGATGACATAATTTCCAAGCCATTTTCTCATCAAAAAACAGGTCGATAGCGACGCAGAGCGCTGTTCTACCTTTTAGTTGCGAGAACGACTATGGAGCTTTGCCCTTACGGTATATTGTTTATATTTTGTGTTAGGACGAAAAAGAATTGTTTTTCCCATGATATAACTTGGTTATGTTTCTAGCAGTTATTTAAGTGTTGCTTTATGCTCGCACCTCAACGTGACAGTCAATAGCGAATATACGAATCAGCAATAAATAGAAGCCAATGAAAAAAATTGTCAGAATTCAATCTACAAAAACTATAACACCGATTATTATCATTTAGTGGCAGATTGCACGTACGTAATAAATGCCTAACAAGCAAAAACATGATTAAAAACAAGTTAAAACAAAACACTTGAATGAAATCTTTATAATTATATTTTTCGAAACTCGACAATTACTAAATTACGCAGAATGTCAGTCTGCAGTTCTGAAAAATGGCAGCAACGTTCCCCGCCGGAAGCAATACTTCAAAAGGGGTACAAGATTTCTTATTTACGTGTAGGGACACAATATATTAGAAAAACTGTGAACTTTACTTGATCCACAACTGAATAGAGCCTGCACAAAAGCTGTGATCATGAAAAGAAAGAACAACAACCAACAACAAATCGGCTTTTTACGGAGTAGCTATAGAGTGTATGATGAAAAAACTACTTCCCCCCGCTCCCTTCACACATATGTACGCACATTCTTGTGCACCTTGTGTACCTCGAGGACAAATTCAATCAGAGCGCAGCGCCAGAGAAGGCGTGCATTTGTCTCTTGGAAAGCCTCCAGCAGCATCTCACTCGAATAAAAAGAAAGAAAACCTGTGTGCAGGAAAGCTAGCGGCGTTTTCTTTGGTGCGCCTGAAACAAGGCGGGTAAGGCGCGCATTGCAACGCTCAGAATCACCGAGTGCCGACGGGGTACGTGCCTCGAATAGCGAAACGGCGAGCGACATTGAAAACGCGTGAAGGCTGAGGCGCATGCGGTGCCGGTGAAAGAAAATCAAAATCAGGAAGGGAATTTTTACAAAAGAGCCATTTTTCTGAGAAAGAACTACGCTATTGGGACTATTAGGCGGCGCTTGGGTAAGTGAGAGTAAGATCTCGAAAACCCCTAAGGCAATCAGTTTATTGAGAACTGAACTCGTGCAGCTACACTGGCGACTATTCAATACTACTTCAAGGTAATCACGTGCGCTTAAGAATGCAGCTTCAACAGCAGGTGCGTTAAACCGAAAGAAGCGCTCAATTCTTGACAACATGCCATATCCAACTAGAAATGAAACTTAAAATATGGGGTAGTGGCCGTACGCACAATTTATAGACAAACGATGCCGTTTTAGTTCCGTCGGAATTACCAGCATTCCATACTAGGTATCTGGGTATCTAGTGTCTTGAGGTAAGTAGCGCCAGTGCAAAGCGCACTCAACTCTTCTTCTCTTGGTCATCCTTGCCTCTTCCCTAACATCTCTGAATACTCTTTTCATTTGGCCATGCCAAGTAACCGACCAGTTTTCTCAATGCATCTCTTGTTTTTTTTATCCCTTTGCTTTATTCGGTAAGAAAAAAAATTCGCGCAGCTTGCACCAGACCGAGCAAGGCTGTGCCACAGCATAGCTGCTCCGCTGGTGGTGGATTAGCACGAGTTGTAATTATGGGATCGCTGACGTAGCATCTCACGCTGGACACATCGGCGACCTTGTTATCGGGGCGTAAAAGATGAGGAAGAAGGTAACGAATAGAGTTCATGAAGGCGGCAGTTTTTCTATGCCACGGCAAACTGTTTTTGCTGTAATAACACTACAGGGATTTGTCTAATTTTTTATCATATCTTTTTTTTGTTTTGCTTTCAATCTCTATCTCTACTTCAATGCCATCTTTCCGTCTTTCTCTTCTTTCCTGTTTTTTACCTATCTGACTGTGTTAATTTCTTGCCTATTAGCCATTTATCTCTTGCCTCTTAATCTGTATTTCTCCGTCAGCTTCGTTTTCAATTCTGTATTTTTCCTGTCTTTTTTTTTAATTCTTTTGTTTCTTTCTTCTTTCTTCTTTCTTTTCATGTTGTTGTTCGATTGATGTGTGGGGTTTAACGTCCCAAAACCGCCATATGATTATGAGAGGCGCCGTAGTGGAGGACTCCGGAAATTTCGACCACCTGGGTTCTTTAACCTGCACCCAAATCTGACACACGGGCCTACCACATTTCCGCCTCCATCGTAACTACTGCATCAGCCGCAGCCGGGATTCGAACCGCGACCTACGGGTCAGCAGCCGAGTACCTTAGCCACTAGACCACCACGGCGGGCGTGTTGTAGTTCTTCACATCTCTGAGTCTGGTCGTCCTTTCACTCAATGTTTTTTTTCTGTGTTTTATCACTTTTTTAAAGTCTCTCTCCGTCTTATTTCTTGTCAAGAAATAAGACATTGCCATCATGAGCTCTAGCACAGGCATGATATTATATAATGGGCTGCCTGGACATATCGGTATTACCGGAAATCAATTAGCCGATGATGCAGCCCGCTCAGCCCATGAAGAACCCATGTAGTCCCGATTCCTCACAAGGAATGATTGCAGCAAGACAACTTTACCTGCTGGCTCGGGATCTCACACGCACGTTCTGGTCGTCTACCAGCTTCCAAGGGTCAATTTTATGAAACTGGATCCTTCGCTCAAGCTAAGCTACCATCACAACTTTCCGCTCCGATGCCAACACTGTTACCGCCTTTGGTTGGGTGTTTGCATTTACAAAGGTTGTACTCCTTTCGCATTGTATGGAAGCACACCACATGCGACTACTGCGGAGCTGAAGAGACCATCGAACACAGTCCTGTGCAGCTGCGCTTGCTACGACACACAGCGATGCCACTACGGATGGTTTTTGAATCGACTTGACCCCGGACCATTTTGTGTGCAGAAGATACTAGGACTTGGCATCTGCCTCAGTAGCGCAGAAAGCACTAAAGCACTGCTACTTTACCTTAAGTCAACAAACCTGAGCGACCACCTGTAGACTGTGTGTGCTCCCCGAGTGTGCTCGCGATTGTGTGTACCTTCTCATCTTTCTGCAACCTCTTTTCTACCCTTTATCCCTTCCCCAGTGCAGGGCAGCAAACCGGATGTGCGTCTGGTTAACCTCCCTGCCTTTCCTTGCATCTTTATCTCTCTCTCTCTCTCTCTCTCTGCCAATTTTTTTCTGTGTCATTTTGTTTCTACATGTGACATTGTGTGCTCTGTGCTCTGTCTCTCGCCCTTTATTCTTTCTTTTCTTCACATTCTTATTTATTTACCATCTTTGCACTCGATCTCCCGTCCTCTTTTCTCTCCTCTTAATTCTCACATCCCTGCTCCTAACTATTTATAACTTCTCCCCCCCCCCCCTTGCTGTACTCTACTATACAAGTTCATATGCTGCTCTAGCAGCGTCGTTAGATAGCCGAGTCATTACGGCTCTGTTCTCCGGATCGTAGGTACAAAGGGTGGAGCTATGTCTCGGTAAAAGAAAAGTTTTGGCCAGGAAACTGAGTTCTTTTTTATATTTCTCTGTAATCATTCTCATCTTCATAGAGGTATTGAATCCTTCACCGGCAAATCTGCGCACATCTTCTGGTAGCGAAGTAGAAGAGGTGAAAACGATACGTGTCGGTTCGTGGCGGTGATACTTTTCTATCTATGACACATGGCTAACGTTTACCTAAACAGACCTGCTGTATTGGTATTGTGGATCACGGCTGCGTCTTAACGCCAAGACCAGCCCGTAAATAACCGGGCACCAGGTTTAGGGAAAGTCATCTGTTCTGAACAAGTGGGTATCTTGCGGCATTATTTGAACCACCTACCTCACTTGACCGAAGTGGACACCTTACATATTAAGCCACTGCTATGGTGTAGCGCAGCTTAAAAAAACCGTTTCACTAGATGAAGACACATTTCACATCGTGGAAGACACGTTTCACTTTCTTGTTAGACCACTTCTAAAGAGAGGGATCAGCCCTGTGTTTTTCTTTCTTTTCTGTATTTATTTTAATATATTTATTCTATTTTTATCTATTCTCTCTTTCCTGCTCTTTCTATTTTTTCCTCGCCATTTTTATTTCTAGGTTGCGTTTTTTTTCTAACTTTTTATACATGTTTTTGCCGTGTCATGCCAATGCAATGATTTTTTGTTGATAAAATATCATCATCAAGGCACTCGAGGAACAAGAGGAAGAATACCTATTTTTGTCTCATGTGCGCACCCACTTATCAGCAACAATGTGCTCCAGAAAAAAAAGAAAAAGACCTTCATGGCGCTAGCGTGCATTAAATAAGCGTTACATGGAGCGTTACGCCAAACGACGACTACTGCCTACTTCAGCACATGAGAGCACACAACAGCCGGGTCCCTAAAGTGTTCCGCACCTTATGGGAGACGATTTGCATCCGACAACCTCGATATGATTCACGGACACCGTAGTGAAGAACTCTGAAAATTTCAACTACCTGGGGCTTTTTCACATGCTCCTAAATCTATAGGCACGCGGGATGGAATTTATTACCTCTAGCTTTGTGTCAGCAGTGACCACTAGCTACCAAGGAGGGTAAGAACTCGAAGTTTAGTTCGCCATTGTACTGCTGTATTCTCGGTTCTTTACATATAGCACTTAGGATTTTCCGACTTACACAAATAACAGCTTGCTAGCGTCGGCGTAGGTCGGCAAACTCACTCATGAGCCGACCCACTCAGGCTCACTCGGACTCAGTAGAACCGTGAGTCTGAGTAAGTCTAGGTGAGTGATACTTTGGTGAGCTTGATTCCGAATTAATCCAGTTGAGGAAAATTTCAGTGACTCTAGTCCTAGTGCTCCTTCAGTGCGAAATATCTCTCTTGAGTGAGTCCGAATGAGCTCCACTAGTTTGTGCGGGCCTATTGTGAGCGAAGGTTGTAGGTGTGCATAACAAAAGAACCCAATATCATTACTTTTTAATGCCGTATATGCAGCCATGGTACCACACAGACTTTCGTACATGAATCAATATTCTGGATTAGCTTAAATGTCCTTTGACACTGATAGATTGATATGTGGGGTTGATATGTGGGGCAATATGATTGTCATAGATGCTATAGAGGAGGGCCCCGGGATTTCAACCACCTGGGGTTTTTTAACCTGCACCCAAATCAAATGTGCTTTGACAAACTTGACGTAATATTATTCGGAGATTGCACGTGTGTGCTTTCTAATAGGCCCAGCAGGGATGCCTAAAACCAGTCAGAATGTTAGACACTTGTGCAACGATAGCTTCAAGGATGTTCAGCATGCTAGATAATGATTGAGAAGGCTCAGTGTGTAAGTAGTGTTGCTGCAATATTATTATATTGTGTCATTTTTAGTCGTATGACTATATTTTACTTGTCGTTCCTATCACTCTCTCGTGGTTCACTTTTCAAACAGGCAGCGTGAAGCCACTGTTGTGTCTTGAAAGGTCATCGTCTCCTTATAATAAAGATACTAATGACGAAATTAAAGCTTCGTGTTTTTGTGCAAAATGACGACAGCACTGTCAGTATGAGACCCGCCATAGTGGGTAATTTGGGATCAAAACACATACACAAGCAAACACTCACTCACTCACTCACTCACTCACTCACTCACTCACTCACTCACTCACTCACTGTCAATGATATAACTCCGCAAATTCGATTATACAAGAATTCGAAAATACGAACGTGAGCATAAATTTACTAATATATAATTTATGAAAAGCAAGTATGCCAAGGCCGACAGCAACCCAAGCGCCATGTCTGCATGACCTGAACAAGCTACCAAAGTACGGAAGCTGAAAAAAAATTTAAAATTCGCGTGTGAGCTCGGTCACCTGAAATCTATAATGGTGCTTTCCGTTATTGTTCGACATTATGGCACGGAAGAAAATCACATATTTCCTGACACCGAGAAATAGGTTACAGGGCTGCGTACAATGAACCAAAATTTGCACGTGTGTCACAGCTATAGCCCTCATCCTGTAAATTCTGCACATGCGCGAACGACCAGCGTGAAATCATTTCCTGATTGGAATATACGGGAGGCACATAGTCTCGCCGTTCGCGTTTTACCTCGTTTCAAACTAGTTATGAGTTCCTTATCTTCGACGAGCGCATAATTGATTGGTGAATCAATGACGATATAGGGACGTGCTGTACGTGGTTATATCGTGAATGTCATTTTCTGTCAGTGTCGCGAACGTGCAAACCAACAAACTTAGACACATTAAGCTCACCAAGGCACAAAAAACAAGCGTTTCAAGATATTTCTTACTGAAGAACGCAAAAGATAAATACCTCAGTAAATGTCCAATGAGGGCGGTAAATGTGACTGACAATGGCGCTTTTCCCGGCAGCAGCCATTTATGAAACGGCATACCACTTTTAGTATTTCTGTGGCGCTTTTTGTGGAAAGCACATTTTTATAAATGTATGTAAACCAAAACAGGATAGTTTCACTGCAAGGGTAAAGTAACAAATGCGAGAGCAAAAAAATTTTAAAAAAATTGAAAGTGGAATGTTTTGTACGACGTGTAGCAAGCAGCTGAATCTTTTATGGGCAACGCACTATAAGACTTTGTCATCGACTCTGATTGCGGTGTCCTGGTATATAGAAAACCGTTGCTATAGTCGAAGCATATCCCGGTATGTTGCGATAACAATTACTATTATAAAGTATCAAACACTCCTGAAATGTCTTCATAAAAATGGGAACTATTTATAAATAAACACAATATGTTCCCGAAATCAGCAAATCTAACTATCACAATTCTGAGGGATGTGCACAGTGAGATGTGCAAGGGGTCATGTCTGATAGTTTGTCTTCAAAGAGAAACCTTGAATAAATGCTCCAGTAGGAGCATGACTCAAAGACAAGTTCAGATGTTCACGACATTTTATCTTCGATGGCGAAACATGTGTGCACTTTGCGATTACAACTGCGGAGCCAAGTTCAAGAATAAAATAAACTAGATCCGAGTATCTCCAGCACTACCGAATTAGCAAAATTTCTAACCCTTGTCGAAAATGAACTTTGTATTATGCAAACGGAATCACCTGGTTGATTTTAATATGAGTGTTCGTGTGAACATTGTACGAGCGAAGTATCATGTCATCATATTTTTTCTTTAAGCAATTTTTAATACTGAATCCAGGTGAAGAGAAATCGCTCTGTTGATTCTTGAACATATTTCTGTTTTTCAGTGTGTATAAATTTGCCCTTCCTTGAAATACTTCGTCATATTGTAGGGTAGTTTCTTATTGCTGTAATTTCTTGTTGTGTTTCTTGATGCATATGCCAATATGTCAACCAATGTGTCAACCAAGTCGCTGCATTTATTTTCTTCTGACAACTTTTCTTTACACTAATGTTTTATGCCTTCTTTGATCTGAAATTGTTAAATGATCCGATTCTGTTAGTTTCATTCTGTACTTTATCGCGATGTATGTCTTTATTGTGTACTTATTCGAATTTTTATGTTCACGCCCTTCCTGCTAAAATCCCTGATGGGATTGGCAGTATGTCGAAATAAATAATAAATAATAAAATATTTTTATAGTAGGCGACTTCAAGGTAGGCATTATGGACAACTACAACCTTCATGCAGTCTATGATGTCTTGATACACTCTGCGATGCATTTTATTTGACTGGAAACAACAAACGGCTACACGAAAAACATGCGTAAACCTTGTCTTTGGCACCTTTAGATTAGATCCATTCGCAGAACCATTGGCTTTTCATTTCGCAGACTACAGAGCAGTAATAATGAAGAAAAGGCTAAATCCAGAAATCAATATAAATGCAAATTATAACAAGAGAACAAAACTAGAAGAAAAATAAAGAGGAATCACACACACACACACACACACACACACACACACACACACACCACACACACACACACACACACACACACATATATATATAATCAGTTTCGGCTGGTGGACCAGCCTTCTTCGGAGGATGTAAGTGAAATCCTCCGAAGAAGGCTGGTCCACCAGCCGAAACTGTTAGGATTAAATAAATATTTTATTGTTTTGTTTCCTATACTGCACTATTCTCGAAGTTTATAACTTTTTTTACGGTAGCCGGAAGAAACTCTGATCATCTATTTCATCTATATATATATATATATATATATATATATATATATATATATATATATGTGTGTGTGTGTATTGTTGGTATTTTCTGTTTTCTTAAGAGGAAGTGAGAGAAGAGAGCACAGTATATAACAGGGGTATACGAACCGTTTACTAGTGTCTGTCGCAATAGAACACGCACCAGAGCTCACGACGGGCTCTTTTGATAAACGTTCGCGGTTGTTACACCACTAGGTGTGCTTTCGCGCCAACTCTATTTTTGCCTCCATGCGGATGCATCTTACAACGTGTCAGCTACATGTAACTACAGCCTTACTACTTGTTGGCATTCGTCACTGAATGTTAAAACATTCAGTGATGATATAGCACCTTGATATAGCACGTTCTCATCGCGATGGTTTTTGTATCGTGTAAGATGGATATGTTTTTGAGCGCACTACAAAAAAAGCACCCTGCATATAGGTAAATATTGAGGCTAGATTTACCCTTTTCGATAAAAGATGATACTGCTATCGTGTTTCGCATATGTTATCAGTTTTAAGAAACAGAAGGTAAACACTTCAGGACGGTGTATCTGGTTACATATGGGTTACAGAATTTGGATTTCTGAGACGTCGGTTGATAACTACGAAGTACTACTTTATTGGTGCAGCTGTCCAATATTAACGTGCTCGACAGAAACCATGTTGCACAAGACAAACACGTCAGAGTGTCAGCGGAGTTATCAACGTGCGCCGAGAAACTGGGAAGCCGGAAAGTCTGAGTCAAATTTCTACATAGACACTGATCTCGCAATGCTATCTGAAAATACACACGGACGGAGAGAGAGCTAAATAGAAGGACGGCATATGCCACACAATACAGAGAGTCGAGGCAGTGCCCCGTAAATACGCATTGCCTCAGTTTTCACTTTTCTTTTTTCAGTTATAGACTGCGTCGATTGGTAAAAAATATGAAAATGGCTTCTACCTTGTTGTGTGCGATGATGATGATGATGATGATGATGATGATGATGATGATGATGCTGATGGTTCCCGGAAAAATGACACAGCCCACCACGGGTTTGTGAAACAAATTAAAGAACTGAGAAAAATAAGAAAATCAAGCGGAGAAAAAGAGGGCGAAAGTATACGAAATAGATAGCCTAACCAGGAACAAAAATATTGACAATATTGGTGCATTTAATGCAATGGTACTTAAAGGAAAACATAAGACCTAATTAACTGATATACTTACGGTGAAAAGATAGACGAAAGATAATGTCACAAGACTTCAGAAGTACAGAGGCTTTTTTTCAGGGCGAGTGCCGCTCTTGTTCTCAACCAATCACATGCAGGTGGCAATAATATTTTAAATGTACTGATAGTTTTACCAATGCACTCTCCTTTATTCTTTTAAATAATTAAACATAGCATCTTAAATGACCCTGTCGCAGTGCCCTAGAGCCAACGCCCTCAGAGGGAGCAACACCGATGTGGACATTCGAAGACCCCTTTTTAGGGGCGAAGCTCCTTATGGCGTGTCTTGGGCATCCCTCGTAGTACGTAACCACCAGTGGCACATACCCGAAGTAGGTATAACATTTGACCTCCAAGGTGGTGCCGGTGAGAAATTTCTTCTGTGCGTTGTTTAACAATAAAAAACAGTGCTCAATGTACATGCCAATGGCTGCTAATGAGGAATGAGAGACAGGATCATTCGGCTTTTAGTCAACGCGCGCGCTGCAATCCCCATTAGCAGCCATTGGCATGTACATTGAGCACTATCGGACAAGAAAGGGTTGCTACATTATACTCGCTGGGTGTAACCTCCTTATATTAGAGAGATTTAGCGAGCGTTGAGCCGCAGGGCCATGAATACAATGAGCTAGTATATACCATGAATGAATTCGAGGTGGTTAAAGGGGGGAAGCAGATACGAAGCGCAAGCCGTAAGAAATTAAAAGCTGAATCCTCCTGTCTCTCATTTCACATTAGCAGCCACTGGCAAGTACATTGAGCACTATCTGACAGGAAAAGGTTGCTACGTTATACTTGCTGGGCGTAACCTCCTTGGTTTTAGAAAGGTTTAGCGAGCATTGGGCCGCAGTGCCATGAATACAGTGAACTAGTATATACCATGAACTCAAGTTGGTTGAAGGTGGGAAGTAGACCCGAAGCGCAAGCCGTAAGAAAGTGTGCGTGTGCCACCTCTCGTTTAGTCCTTGGAATGTCCACTGAATGGCGGTGCTTCTATATGGGGATATATGATAAAAGATGCGAGATGGTGGGTCTTGGAGTGTTGAATAGATGGACGAACAGACACACAGGCAGATGCATGGATGGACGCATGAACGGACGCAGGGGCGGATGCATGAACGAACGCAGGGACGGGCGCACGAACAGACGCATGGACGGTCACACAGACGGACGCATGGACGGACAAATGCTTCGCCCCACTCTACATCATTCACTCCGTGGGTATGCTGCCATTTTTTTTTTTGAAAAGGTGGTTAAAAATCTTTGTCTTAGGTTCTGATATTTTCGACACTTCATGTGGAAGTGCTCGATCGTTTATGCTTCAATACAAAGAATACATTGGGAGACAAGGAACGAATCCGGGCCTGTGTAAGTAAAGATTTATGACAGTAGTCTGCATCGCATTTTCGTTAACGTAACTTACAAATGTCTTGTGCTACCATGAGCTATTCCATGGATATCTAAGGTACTGGAAACTTTTGTCACTCAGTACGAAAGATTTAGTATGGTACTCGTGCAGACAAAGGTTTCTGAATTGTGCGAACGTGTTTTCGCGGTATATCTTTAGAATATTTAAAACAGGTTCTTGAACAGATGCTGCCACTAGGCTGTTGACCACTTCATTTATTTCTTATCCAGTGTGGCCTGATACCCAAACGAGACGGACGTTCTACACATGATTTGGCATGTACGAATAAAGTTTGGTGAGGCAGCTTGACGAGTGAGGTGCTGCTAGTGCAGTGCACACGGATAAGGAACCACCACTACTCAACAAATGTGTCATGGGAGTTTACGCAGTGCAAGAATAATTCCAATTTATTCTGCCAGAAATATTGGTGTGAAGTACGGCAAGTGAAGAGCACCAAGTAAAATTCATTGCATGGTTCCCGCCCCGGCGTGCACGCCAGGTACAGAAGCGTCTGTGGCTACTATAAAATTTTTCAGCAGGCTTTTGAGGTGATCTTCCAACAACCCTTTTAAGTATCTGGTTTAACGTCGCCATAACTCTGCACGCTGGGGGCTCTAAGTATGATAAGGCTTCGGGAGAAAGAGTCACCATAGGTCAGTGGTATGGTCTTTCTACAAACAACATACCAGTGTTATCAGTGCACGCGAAAGAAACAAGAAACGTAGACACGGAGATCAGAATTGACAAACAAGACTTGGAGTACTTGAGCCTCTATTTATGGTCCACTGCTGGGCTAGTTGATTCGACATCATTCTTGAATAGGGCAGCACGGATTTATTTAGGAAAAGAACACACGACGTAAAAGACAATAGAGCGACATCTCTGTCGTGTTTTTTTTTTCTCAGCATATTCGCGCTCTCCTGAGCAAATATTTTATCTATGGTTTACATATATTGGTGGGGGCAGCGGCATAGTTCACAAATTTCTCAGTGCCGGTGGGTGTACAGAAATGCTGGTGTACACAAATGAGGCCCTCAGAGGGGCGCTGGTGGCACGCGCAAGTGAATGCGCCATTTCCAAATATTTTGCTCTGCCTTCACTGTGCACTTGTCCGCGTTCAACAGTGTCTGTTTCGGCAAAGCGGTGTTTTATCAAAGTGACTTGTCATTTCAGGCTTTCTCATGTCATCTTTGCCAGGATATGAACGCATAATCATCATTTTTGCCTGTAGTAATTTAATGGTGATGCTGCTATAAGCACGCAGATGAAGGCGCAGATGATTCCCGCCGTGGAGAAAGAGAAACGTAAGGAGAGAACATTGTGCAACGGCGAGAAATAAAGGAAGAAAAAAAAGGAAGGATGAAAAGGAAAGAAAAGGAAAAGGAAAAAAGAAAGAAGACAGACGAAATAAACGACAAAAAAAGGAAGGACAGAAGAAAGGAAAAAAAGATTATGGAAGGAAAGAAGGTAGTGAAGAAAGAAGGAAGGAAGGAAGAAGGAAGAAAGAAAATAAATACAGGCACGAACACACGAAGAATCGCTGGCCCCCATTTTACTGATAGAACAGAGGCGCCTATTTTTTTCTTCTCCTCAGAACTTCATATGCCTAAGTGGTGCCTACTTGCAGCTAACTGCATTGTGTACGAAAAATCTAGCTTCTGCTTGATTTTTATAGCGTAAAATTGCTTCTAGTTACGTCGAAAAGCAAGCAAAAAATCTCAATTCTTTTAAAAATCTTGGTATTCCGAGCACAATACTCGAATTTCACAATCAGGGTAATTCCGGGGCTCGTAAAGCGTCACGTACGTCGACCAATACTACCTATATGAGACGTCGTCCGGGGAAATCATCGCTCGTGCACTCGAACTGTAGGTCATAACTTCTCCGCTACGGCTCCTAAAAGATCTTGTGCGACGCTTATACTAAGATGTGCTTTACTCAATGCAATCTAGATGGGCGGAAGAGCTGCCCATTAACGCTGTCTTTTTTATAATGCATTGTTTCTTCGCATCACATTGCAGGCTAATCGGGTCGTACAACAGCTGACTAGTTGACGGAAAGAGGCTATACGAATGAGAATATAGAGTCTTGATGATGGACATTCAGTGCATGCGCGTGCCTCGTCTTCACCGAAATATTTATGCTTCTCTCCTGCCTGGTCTCTCGTAAAGAGCCGCACAGTGGGGCGCAAAACAGAAAAATACGATGCTTTCTTCGGTTTACTGAAGCTTATCCTTGTGAGGTCCTTACCCACGATTTCTGTCCATTTTCTGAATAAAGTACTGTAGAAGCATAGTAATTTTTTTAGCACGAACTACGCTTTTAGGATAGATACAACGCACGAAATGGAATTTAGGACAAACACAGAGATTTGACGAGCACTCGTCCCACTTCATGCGTATTCGGGCTAATTTCCTCACCCCGTGTTTCAGTGATGTAACCCTAATTAGCCCCCCCCCCCCTACGAGTTATGACGGCCATAATAATTGTTGGGGTTCTAGGTGCCACATCATGACATCACCATGAGAGATGCCGAAGTGGAGTATTGCCGAAATTTCGAACCCCTGAGGCCCTTTAACGTAGCGTTGGTCTGAGCCAAGGAGCCTCCAACTTTTCGCATTCATCGAAATGCAGCGGCCACTGCCGGAATCTAAGAGTATTCCCGCGCTTCGAGGTGTTTTCTCGGTGATCCTGCATTGCTAATCGGCTGGCGGTAATGAATGTTTTGAACATGAATTATTTTTCAAATTGTAAAGCTCACTCGGACGCTAATTGTACCATCATCATCATTAGCCTGACTGCGTCCACTGCAGGACAAAGGCCTGTCTCATGTTCTGCCAGTCAACTCGGTCCTGTGCTTGCTGTTGCCAATTTATACCCGCAAAATTCTTAATCTCATCTGCCCTTCTGTCTCCCCCCTAACCCGCTTGCATTTTTTAGGAATTCAGATAGTTACCCTTAATGACCAGCGGTTATCCTGTCTACGTGCTACATTTCCTTCCCATGTCCATTTCCTCTTTTTTATTGACTATGATATCCTTAACCCCGGTTTGTTCCCTAATCCACTCTGCTCTCTTTTTGTCTCTTGAGGTTAACACCTACCATTTTCTTTCCATTGCTCCCTGCGTGGTCCTCAAGTTTAGCTGAACCGTCTTTGTAAGTCTACAGATCTCTGCTCCGTAGCTAAGTACCAGCAAGATGCAGCTGTTATATACCTTCCTCTTAAAGGATAGTGGCATTCTACCAGTCAAAATTTGAGAGTGCTTGCCAAATGTGCTCCTCCCCATTCTTATTCATCTAGTCACTTCAATCTCGTGATTGGGCTCCGCGCTTATTACCTGTTCTAAGTAGACATAGTTTTTTACAACTTCAAGTGAACTATTACCTATCTCGAAGCGCTGTTCTCTTCCGAGGTTGTTGAACATTGCTCTCGTTTTCTGCAGATTAATTTTAAGACCTACCTTTCCGCTCTCCTTGTCTAACTCTGCAATCATGAGTTGCAATTCGTCCGCTTGTATAGGGGCAGTTTAATACCCCTGTCACACGGCTACCATCAAACTCGGTTAAACACCGTCAATGTAGATCTCCCGGGCCCTAGGGAGTTTGATAGAGAGAGCGTTGCGGCAGCGTCACATGGCAATGACAAGGTTGTAATAAGCTGCCGCGAGGGCTCAGCAGGCGCTGTTTGATTTTCGCAGAAGCATTGTGATTTTATTTCTAGTTAACTTTTTTGTGAATTTTGTAATGAAATTTTTACCTAAACACTCTATTAAACTAGTCTGAAGCGAACAAAAACATTAAAATATTTCAAGGGAAACGCATGCGGGCAAATGTAGCCGATGCTGGCTGCGACGCTGGCAACCTTGTGTCTACGGTAGGTTTCTTACAATGCACTGTGCTCGACAACTAGTTGTTTTGTGTTCGAAAGCCCTTGTATTTACTTGCCTCGTGGAGCGCACATTGTCTTCTGAATACTGTGCTTTGTTTTCAATAGGTGGCGCTGATGCAGCGCTGTCAGTCATTCCTCTTACGCGCAAACGCAACCATGACGACGTCAACAGTTGTACGCACAGACGAAACCTCGTGAGGCAGGGTGTGAAGGGCATCGATGTGACACACGTAATCGATGCGTATTGCTATAAAAGAACGTTTAATACTGCGAAAATGTAATAATTTTTCACTCTGGCAAGTTAGTGCCAGAAAATTTTGTCTGACCTTCAGACTACTGGGGCCAAGAGTATCTCGTTCCGCTGCAAAAGGAGATTACTGAACTTCCTTTGAGAAATGATTCATTAACCTTCGTTTGCATAACGGTGGCCGTGTGACACCGACCGCATCTTCCTTGTCATAATGACGAGGGAGTTAAATGGTGTTCATGGGTGCCGGTGTGACAGGGGTGTAACTAGTTCTCACCGGTCCACTTTTGCAAACGTGGCTATAGCCGTACACAACAACCTGCCTAAACTTCATATCATCGGAATCCCGTTATGTATGTTTAAGTCTGTGACTCGATGAGCATGACTTCCTGCGCGTAGACTGACTAGCAGATTGCGATTATATTGAAGCATTCTGTGTTTCTGCTCAAGATACGATACGACTTTGCGCACTACGGAAAGATCTTTGGAACGCAGAACGGCATTCCGTGAGAATGCAGGTTCACCGCGATAATTACGGCACTTAATTGAGCAGGTAGCTTTACTCGTCGGATAATGTTGGGTATGCCCCACCGCGGTGGTCTAGTGGCTAAGGTACTCGGCTGCTGACCCGCAGGGCGCGGGTTCGAATCCCGGCTGCGGCGGCTGCATTTCCGATGGAGGCGGAAAATGTTGTAGGCCCGTGTGCTCAGATTGGGTGCACGTTTAAAGAACCCCATGGTGGTCTAAATTAACCGGAGCCCTCCACTACAGCGTCTCTCATAATAATTAGTGGTTTTGGGACGTTAAACCCCACTATCAAATCATCAATGTTGGGTAAGCAGGTAGATATTTTACAAACATCAATACAGCGCTGAAGGGTTGGCCAAAATATGCTAAAAATTGTGTGCATTCGTTTGCTTCAGGACATACCAGAAAAAAATGCTGTGAGGGAACGAATATTTATTACCATGCGCGATTGTAATATATTATTTTAATTTATGAAATGAGACAGCTGTCAGAGCCAAGCCAAAGGTTCCTCTGGAGGTGCATGATTGGAAATTCCCAATAGTGAATGGTGCAATAACTCATTGCTACAATATAGTCATGTGTATTAGCTTGTTAATTGCTTGTTGGTGCGATCACTTCTTTCAGACGTTGCCGAAGTAATAGTAGGCGCCACACCAGCAATTATAACGCAATATTTCTGCAATATCGTGACATGGCTTTTTTATGGGTTTGTTAGGCAAACAATAATATTTTTGGCGCCTACAGAGTTCTCTTTCTAAGTGCTTTGATTAATGAACACACCCCATAATCCCCCTAATCGGTCGTCGTGTGCGTGCTAAAGAAGCGGACATCAAGCGATTGCAGTGCACTTTCGAAGGCAATGACTACACTGAGATTCCCAAGAAGATACAGTGAGTGGATGCGGAGTAACGGCTGTTCTTGCGATGATGGATGCGTGGTGGGGGAGGAAGTGACGAGAAAGGTGAAAAGGGAATAAAAATACCACGAAGCCTTTTCCTCGAGCTGAGAAGAAGGGGCAGAGTGTCGAATTTAAGCAGTAGCTACAGCTTGGCATACTTGTCCCTGGTTTGCTTTTTCGACCAATTGGGCAATCGGAAAGTAATACTATACAGGAGGCGGGCGCACCTGGCAGCATGATAATGAGGCTCTGCTAAAAAATAGCCGAGGGGATTCATTCTCCGCGAACCTTATGGAAACAAAGGGCAGTCGGGGTGATTATAGCAGCAAGACATTGCAAGAGAAGGAAGAGAAAGAAAGGAGAAAGGGCGCGAGTGTGTCTGGTTCAACGCGTCGAAGGAAAGGTCCTTCTCTGTCCTGGAAACCACGGGCCGAATACGGGCTCCATCTGCCGCTGACCCAGCCGCCGACACGAGGCTAATGAAAAGCGGCTGCGCCCCTTTTGTCTGCACTAGCTGCGGTCTGTCGAGGTATGGCCCTATACACGACAGCTCATCCGACAGCGACGGGCCAGGGCGGATGTCGTATCGAAAAGAGCGTTTGCGCCGCAGCGTGCGCTGTAGGCGTGATCGGAATTCGAGTGGCTGGCTGATGGGCCCTCCGAATCTCACATTTGCTTTAACCGTTTTTACGTCAGGCTCCACCACAATAAAACACTTTTCCCGCGACAGCGTTCTTTGTACTCGTGGGGGCTGTTTATTTCACTGAGTGAATGCCTTAACTAAAGAAAAAAACAATCACATGACAACGACGCACCGAGGACCACCAGCTTCGCCATTTTACAACAATAATTTTCTTCTATCACTGTTACTTGTACCTTAGTTTTAATTTTTGCATTAGCAGTTTGAAAAGCTTGTTTGCGTTGCTAGGACTGTGTGCGTTGGATCTCAGACACTTGCCGTCCTTTTTTTTTACGTAGATATGCGTTGAATTCTTGTGTGCCTTAGGAACTTTCAAAGCACCACAGTCAATTACTTCACTCTCTCAAACAGTGTATGGAATATTTTCTAAGTTTGAAGGGAATGTCAGTACTCAGCATTCCTCTGTACAAATAAAAAAAAGAAAGCAGCAGGCCATGATATGAGTACCATGATATCGAAACTGTGCAGTTTTCAGCGGATCAAGTGTGTGCTACCATCAAAGATGCTTATGGATTATCCAACATAGCAAACCAATCTGAACAATCATTTTTGGAAGCTATAGATGAAAAGTCACCGTATTGCTAGCCAATCAGCTGAGCAACCGTTGTTGGACACTCTCTGCCTTCAGCCGGCTTCAGCGTTTTAAGCGGATGTGTCAAAAGAGGTCCAGCTATGCCGCCATGATTCTGCAAGAAACTTTAACACAATTCGTTACGATGATGTTCAAGGTTACCAGCGGGGCTGCATAGTGCAGATTGTGACCAGCTGTGAAAATGCATCACACTATATAGTATAATACCTTGGTACCTGCAAGCGCCGCCTTGTTTCAGTTCATTGTACGCAAGATGTCATGATTACTATTATTTTTATGCACAAGGTAACATACAATGACCAAAATAATATACGTAAAAAACAGGCTGTAAACTGCCACGAAAAGAGACACTGGTGAACAGCATTTTTTCACTACGCATAGTGCCAGGTACTACAACCCGACCTGCGTGCGCTAGCCTTTACCAAAAGGTACGCAGGAAAAGGAACATGATATTGAAACATGGGACATCTAAAAGGCATTAAGAAGGCTATTTCAACGCACTTGAAAGGCTATTTAGGAAGCCAAAAGTCATGGAGAGACTTTCTCATCATGCTATAAGGCTCTTCTCTCCCGCCCCCCCCCCCCCCACCAATAAAGTAACATGGGCAACATTTCAGTTTTTGTCATTCCAAACTTATTAACCTCAACAAAATAAAAACAAAATCTTTGGTAACTGCGGTCTTTGTGTGGCCTAACTTCTAAGATTGCGCGTGCGCTTCAAAAAATGCCTAAAGTCGGAACAAACAGCGCATGCTCAGCAACAATGTTTTCCGTCGAAGCAAAATTAGTTTCTACTAAGAATCATTTAGGAAGCATTGACCTTACGTGGCGCTTTGTGCTGTTTAAGTTCATTGATCTAACATTTGGTTTCTCTGTGTTAAAAAGAAAAAGGACAAAAGTTTAATTTTTTCTTTGCTCGAAATGAACATAACTGAAAACGAATTTGCCTTGTACTTCATGTACTGATCTTGATTTTCTTGATGCAAGAACAGAGCACGAATCGCTTCAGGATAAACAGATATTTTTATTTACAACTCAAGAATATTTACTAAACCCACATAAATCAACGCATTATGGCATTCCTTTTGTTATAACATCCACTGCCCTAAAGTAACGTGCCGATTTGACGCCATTTTTTTTCATCGGTGGCGTCAGAAAGGGTTAGTGATCGCTAGACGGAGAAAGAATGCGAGCAGACATAGTATACGCATGGGCACTAACTTCATCCAGCAATGCTTTTCAGTTTTTTTTTTCTTTTTTCAAGTCAGACGTGTCAAACAACAATCGTGCGCTTTTGCACGTGGCGCCTTGCGCAGCTGTAAGCAAGACTGAAGGACGCGTGGAGCCTTTACTTACTCCTAAGTAATCTACGTCCGGAA